>JAQQSY010000024.1:104132-208327 GCA_028646535.1 Procyon lotor
TAGGGTGGCTGGGTTGTGGACTTTGGGGAGGGTATGTGCTGTTAAGTGCTGTGAAATGTGTAAGCCCGACGATTCACAGACATGTACCCTGGGGCAAATAATACATTATATGTTAATAAAAATTAAAAAAAAAAAAAAAGATTTTTTTTTTTAAGCCACTTCTAAATTCCCAATTTAACATAGTCAAGTGGATACAGCATTCTTGGATAAAAATGAAGGTAATTCCATTTGAGATGTGTGCCCCAAATGGAATCAACTTACCCTAGCCCATTTCTTCTTAGCCTCTGTTCAGGAAGTTTGAGACCCATTTATTTTTCTCTTTTCCTTCCTGAGAAGCCACCCTCCTAGCTAGCTGTCGTCCACGTGGGCATGCTCTGTAGTCCTACAGAGCATCCTGGAATGCAGTTGGAATACAAGATGCTACAGGTAATAAAGTTTATCAAAGTGGCTTGTCATTATTTTTGCATCATTATACAATGACTGCAGCTTTAGAAGGTAATAAATCACTGCACAGGTGACAAATTGAGAAACGAAGAAGGACAGTTATTCTCACAGATAAAGCAACTGCTGTCACTAACAAGATGTGGTGACTTGGTGCTCAACCTTTTAAAAAACGTCCTGTGGTCCTGCGAGGTGTCAGTGGGAAAGCCATCCACATCTCAAAGCATGCCAGGCCCACTGCCAAGACCACAAAGGAGCTTGAAATTCCAATGGCTCTAAATTAGTCCCCCAATTCACTCCTTGCTGGCCTAGAGGGTACATGGTAACACGAATAACTAAGCTCCTGTAAGTCTAAACCTCACTGGCTCAGCTATAAGTGCCAGGACAGCCCATTTTTCAGTCATCCTGACTCAGGGATGTCTCCAAAGAAGCTTGGGTCACCCGTATACATCCTGTGTGTGTTTGCACATGTGTATATGTCCTAAGGTGACTAAATCCTAAACTGTCTCTGCCTCATTCCTAATACATTAAGTTTTGTCCTGTTTTTTTTACGCTTAGGTAACAAAAAAGAGCAGAGCATATACTCTACAGACTATAAAAATTAGGTATCCAGACTAAAATCAAGCAGGGGAGGTCTGAGTCCGGGAAACAATTATGAAGACCATGAGGGGTTTGGGGAAGGAGAACTGGTTCTCCTCCACTCTGATGCTGAGGGCTGTGCACCGCGGACTCCCTCCAAATTTACCAGTGGGTTCCTAGAGTACATGAAACTGCCACGAACTAGAAAGAACCTCTTCCAGAAAGGGAAGCTGTGTATCTGGGACCAAACTACGGCACTAAATAAGAATGCATGAATGAGTCAGGTGCCTGGCAGTGGGGAATTCTGGGCCAGGGAATTATGCTCCAGAGAAGAGGACCTCAAAATATGGCCCCTATATCAAGGGCATTAGCATCACTTCAGAGCTTAGTCTAAATCCAAATTCTTGGGGGCCTACCTCAGATCTAGTAAGTCAGAAACCCTAAACTATTAATCAGAGACCACTAAATCAGAAAGGATTCCCAGGCTCGTGCCCTTCTCTGAAGCACTGAGTCTGTCTCTTTTCATGAATTTTCCTTTTATGTAAGACTGCCACATCTGGATGTGCAAGGTGGGTACTACCCAAATTCTCCCCAACCAGAGGATAATTAGGAGGTTAAAATGTAGGCCACACTTGCTCCTAAGTCATTAGTTTAATATGCTACATATGCCCTGAAAGTGTGTGGGTTTTTTCCTAACAAATGCAAAGACATCATATAGGCTCTCAACTCATGTCATCTTCATCCCTTTATTCAAAGAGATCTCAACCTTCAGGATGAAAAATCATGAGCAGCAGGTAGAAATCAGAACCTTACCGTTCCGGATGGATGGATCAGCCACTCAGCCAAAATTGGTGACTCTGTTCCATCTAGTGACTTCAACTCATTTGAGCCAGAATCTTATGGTCAATCTCAACTGAAACTAAAATGAATTGCAAGATGAAACTCTGACACTCATGGCCTGCATGACATTCTCCAACATGCACCCCTCTTACAATTGGGGTTCTCCAAGTACTGAGGGAATGTTGGGCCCCCAGCTAAGTCCAACACCAGAAAACCACCCCAGATGATAATGAAGCCATGTGGTTCCCACAGAGCCCATGTAAAACCTCACCTGGGGAAAGGCAACAGGATATATTTTATAAGCCTCAGTGACTTTCAATATAAAGCATCAATCCTTCCATCCACAAAACTTCCCAAGGTCCTGTTATCTCCCAGGAAAGGCATGGTCTCCTCTCCAAAGTAAACAAGGTAAGTGCACTGGAAAGCATTATGTTCTTCCCTCTGCCATCCACACTTCCAGTAAAGAAGATCATTGGGAGACGGCCCAGTTCAAGCCTGCTCACCGCTATGACTCCACTCCATTTCCTCATTGAGAAAACCCCATCAGATAGGGGGATTGAAGTGGGGAGTTACTTCATTCCCATTGTTCACCACACGCAGAAAAATGATCGTTTTGTATGTTACATGCCGGGTAATCAATTCCAATCCCCTGGAGATTTCCGGGGTCTGCTAAGCACATTTATTCTCCTGTTTCTATTCTATTCCTTTGATTTGCACAACTTGAACATACTGTCATCATTTTGAAGGAGGGGAGAGAAGAGGAAATGAAAAAGCAAGGGCAGAAGGGGCAGGAGAAAGGAAGGGAGAAGGAGCTTGATCCTGTCATTCTCCAGCTAGAAATTCCCCTTTATCTATAAGACACAACACCTATGTTCCCCATTTAAGACCTTAACAGCCTAACCCTGGAACTTGCCTGTGCATGTCTGTGCTGAGTTTTCAAGGTTAAATGTAATGACATTGATAATATAAGAAGATCCTCATTATCATCAGAGCTGGCTGGTCTAGATGAAACACAGGAGTGTGCCTGACACTCTGAAGACTCGCAATAATCATATGAGGTTAGTCACTATTATTATCACTATTTTATTAGCTATTAAGTGGAAAATCTGGGATTGGGTCCCAGCAATCCGACCCCATATCCCCATGTTCCTAATCACTGTTAAATGTTAAACTTCTGCTAACACGTGACTCCCGGGCCCTTCTAGGCCCTGGGCTCCTTGCACACCTCACAGTGAGAGACCAGATGGAGCCACAATTCAGGAATGAAATTCCGTCTCGGAGTCATGACTATTTGCCCTCTTTCTCAGCCTCAGCTCAAAGGAGACTCCTATGTACAGAAACTGGATATAAAGTAATCAAGAGATACAATCTCTTGTCCCAAGAACCTCCTGAATCCTGGCACCTAACACAAGGTTTTATGAACTAATTGCTCAGTAAATATTTGGTGAGTGAACGTGTTCTCAGATTCATCTTTAGTAAATTTTTGCACAATTATATAGCAGACGATGTGCTAGATGATTTCTTGAATGTTACCTCATCTAAACCTCACAGGAACTCTGAGAAGTACTTGTGCCCCTGTTTTCAGATGAGGATCCTGGAGCTTAGAAAGAGAAATGGCTTCTGTCTTGCCAGGAGGTTGTGACAATCTGCAGGTTTGTGTGGGAGTAAACAGGAGGCTGTGAAAAGCAGGAGCCACTTAGGGAAGCCAGACTCTCAGCCAAAGCAAATAGGACTACTTTATATCACCACCAACTCGTGTCTTTCCCCCATCCCCCCACATTTTTACCTCACTACTGAATTCCACCCCCCACATGGAAACAGCTTAAATGGAGATATCTCTAGGAGCTTTATAAGATGCTCTGGTAATACTGCTGCATAACAAATCCCCCCAAACTTAAAGGCTTAAAATAACCATTTTCTTTCCTGACCATTTTGTGGGTCAGGAATTTGGGGAGGGGTTCTTGCTTATGGCGTCTCAGGATGTTCAAGTCTGAGTTATAGAGAGATGTCAGCTGGGGCTACAACACATAAAGACTTGACTGGACTAGATGTCCAAGACGGCACACTCATGGGGAGCAGTTGAAGCTGGCTGTTGGCTGGCTGTGGAGCCCCTTTACATGGTCTCTCCATCATGGTGGCCCCTTGATGGTCAGACTTACATGGGCACCTGGCTTTTCCCTGAGCAAACATCTGGAGAGAACCAGGCAGAAGCACCATGGCCCTTTTGATATAGTGCTGAAAGTCACTAGACTTACTTTCACCACATTCTTTTAGTTAACCAGCCACATGCCCACCCAGATCCAAGAGAAGACCATTTCTCTAGGAAGGAATATCAAAGAATTTGCAGCCAATTTTTTAACACCATACAAGGCTATTGACATTCACCCCAGGAAAAATTTAAGTCAGCTTGATTCCTTTGTGGGAAAGTCGGTCTCCAAGAATGGCCACCGTTGACTCCTTCCCCTGCTGTTACACTCATGTCACATCACTCATCAAAGTTACTGCTCTTTCCCCTCCCCTTGAATCTGGGCCAGCTTTATCAATACAGCATGTGGTAAATTGGTAATTGGTCTAGTCTTTCAAAGAGCCAGCAGCTTCCACTTCCTCCAGGGGAAGTGGAATACCATGTAGGATATCAAAATACTCTGAGTCCACCGTGCTGAGAAGAAGCCTAAGCTGGGCTCATGAAAAAACCACACAGAGGAAAACCAAGAGAACCGAGTGGCAGCCAGGAGCAGAACCCCAAACATATGATCCCATTGAGCTGCCCCAACAAGCCCCTGGTCATGTGAGCCTCTCCAGTGAAAATCAGACGTCATAGATCACACACTGTCATCTATCCCCAAATGCTCTCTCCAAATTCCTGACCCACGAAAGTATGAGCAGATAAAACAATGATTGTTTTAAGACAGTTCGTTGAGCATCCTTAACTACTTCCCAAGACTAGCCACAAGGTGGTTTTAAAGGGGGAGAGAGCAGGAAGGCATGGTGTTCAAAGGGCTGACTTGGGGTATGGAGCTGTCACATTAGATGAGGCAGGAGCTCCCTGAAGGTGCAGAAGGGAACATGGGAGGAAGTCAAGGACATATATAGTCTGTTTCAAAGTTTTGCCCCCAAAAATAAGGGAGCATGTTTAACTTCTATATCATCTCCATTGGCCCACCTCCCAGGACATGGGGAGGTCAGAATATTATGTATTAAACTGAATTTTTAATCTATTTTATTTTTACTTAAGAAATATTTCAAACATACTGGGAAAAAAAAGGAAAATAATTTAACAAATGCCCCTGTACTTACTACCCAGCATTTAAATAGACTTTTGAGGAGAAGTCAAGAATCATAATCAGTTTTCACAGAATTGCTATTTACAGGAAAATATGTTTTACATTCTAGAAAAAACTGACTTGGGGATGAATTCTTGGGATACACCTGGCGATCAGCAGTGGGTTTGAGTATCAGCCTCCCAAGGACCTCAAGGTCTGGCAGGCCCCCAAACCAGACCAGTGATTTCTGTTTCCCATATCCATGCCCCACTCCCAACCCCTCTCCCCCACCATGCAGGTGTCCTGAGCAGTTACACAAATAAAGGCCCCCAGTGGAGAGCTCACCCAGAAGGATTCTCGCCGAACCACCTAAGCTGCACCATTAGCCTCCCATTACTACTACTCCATCTTATTCATAAAATGTGCCTGTCCCATGTGCCATCCCTAAGATAACTGATAGCCAACCAATTTGATGGACACTCCAGACCTTTTACTAATGGCTAAGTCTATCACTTTCCCAAGGTTAGATGTTTGCAAGTTAATAGGTACCTTCTAGGGCTAGTGCAGTGCAACCCACAGCAGGTGTATCCTTATGAGAGGGATTGTGGGTTCTGCTGGCACCTTCCATTTGTACCTCCAGATCTGCTTTCCACATTCCTCTCCCTGGGAGGCTGGCCTACATGGATTCTCTGAGGGACTCCCCTGCTTCTAGCTTTCTGTTAGGGTCAATCAATAGGCGAGCATCCACAGAGGATGAGGAAAAAGGAAGAAATATCAGTCAAGGTATTTATCTTTCTGGTTTTCTCCCCCATGGAGTCACCACTGTCTGTTCCCAACCAAAGCCTGAATTTCTGTTCAAAAGCCAGGCCACATAGCCTTCCCTTTCCTGGGTTCCAGAAACTGCTCTCTACCCTCACTGTTTCAGGCATAGGAGAGGCAAGGAGCCCCGCTGTTCCTGCCTGGGGAATCTGCATCATCCCCGTGGGGTCCCCTTCATCCTGCCTACGCCTTTGCACAGAGTCTATAAAGTCCCCTCAAACTCCCCGATTTGAGTGTGCCATTCAGTTCTGCTGGGACTGTAACAAAACAGGAAGGAAGTGAAACCACTCGGCACCTCTCAAATCTTACCACATCCCCTCTCTTGGATAGGTGACCCAGCCAGGAGCCACTAATGTCACGGGAAGAGTAGCCCTACCCCATGCCCGGTCAGGGAGGTACAGGCCTGATGCTCAGCTCCAGGGCCCTGTGGCCTCTGCCCATGGCTGTGCCAGGCATATGTCAGGAGCACAGGGCTGCCAGGGAGAGCACCACCACACTACTGCTCCCGCCAAATGAAGTCACCCCGAATTCAGAGCTACTCTCCTATTCTTTATGCTTCTTCATAAAAGGATAGGACATATTATAAGCAAAATAGGTTTGCTAAATATAGTCTATTCAGCCTGGGGAAGGCTAAATTATTCATAACCAGACCAGGATATACAATGCACACCAAACACAAATCCATTTTTGATTCTGGTATTTTTTTCTGGGGCCTGTGTATTCAGCGCCCCTGCATTGATCTGTAACTGCCCCCCTGATGCCAGCATTTGCTCGGGATGAAGATCTCAGCATCGGGGCCAATTACCAAGCTGTGAATAGCCCCAGTCTCGCCCTCTGCAGGACAGCAGTGACCACAAGGTCATCGATTGTCCATCCTGTGCAACGCGGTCCTGAAGGCATGTGCATCTCCTGAAAGGATCATCAGCTCCCCACAGAGCCCCAAGGATAAACAAGCCCAAAAAAAGACATCATCGAAGCCAGGACAACTCAGTATCCATCGCACCATGAAAGGCAAGATGGGACAGTGTGTGTCGGTGACAATTAAAGCCACTGAGTCCTCCGTATGATCAATGCCTGGGAAACAGTGCACAAGTCCTCCCCCTGACCCCAGAATGGAGGTCTCAGACTGGGCTCATGCATTTCAAATTCTTTTCAATCCAAGCTCTCTTTACCTAGAAGCTGCTGCTCAGATTTTTTTTTTTTTTTTTTTGAGTATGAAACCCATTGAAAATACAGACATCTCTGAGAAATTCTTCATTTCACTACTAGTGTTTTCCAAATAAGACAAAGCAGAACCATGAAATAAAACAAAGATCTCGGCTAGTCTCCTCTTTCTGAATGTCACTCCAGGAGCTCAAGACTTAGGCAACTGACCGTGTCCCATAGGCTTTGTTGGCACCAGATGTTCAGTATTCCATGACAAAGTTGGGGAGCACACAGTGGAACGAGTTATAATAGGGGGAGCCCTAGATAATAATCTGCCAAAACATGGCATTTCTGTTTTCATAGATGAGAGAAATCGATCACAAAGAGATTATCTCACTACTAAAATGGATACAGATTTTATGAACAGTAGCTCAAAAGAGGTTTTATCGGACAACAGAACACAATGTTCAGATGGAAATAAACAGTGAGGTTGGTAACGTGCATATTCCCAGGTACCCTACCATCACTTCAGACCATTGAGATGAGGGAGATTTATACTTCCTAGACCTGGTCACAGCTTGAACAGATTCAAAAGACAAACCTTTTGCTGCTTGACTCCCATGAGTGATTTGAGCAGCAGCCGTTGGCCTCCCAGAACCTGAGGTCAGAGAGATGTCACTGGATAGATCACCAGGAGGAGGAACAGTAAGCAATGGCCAAACTCAGTGCACCTTGTCTCTCCTGACAATGCAGCTGCTACTAACAGCCTCGGAGATGGGCTGTGTGTCATCTCGCAAATTATGGCCTGTTTCCTTTCCCGTGTGAGAAGAGTGTGCTTTATCGACCAAAGAAAAGAGCCTGTGATCGAGGATTCTGTAGGACTCATGGAGCAACCAACCCTCCCGGATGCAAGTAAACATTCTGGTCCATTGCCTGCATCACTAGATGAAGGGCTCCCTGCAAATTCAAACCAGCAGAACCAGTTCCATCCAAAGGGGAAGTGTGGAGAGGCATGGCACACGTGGGAGAGCCGCCTGGGCCCGAACCCCAGCTCCCTGGCTTGTCAGGGGGGGCCTTGACCAAGGCACCTAACCTCTCTAAGTTGTCTAACTAGACAAGAATCAACACCTACCTTGTCTATTGCCTGGGAAGGTTGTGCGAGAATATATGAGAAAGCATTTTGTAAACAGTAATTCACATACAGCTCTAGGAGAGAACCAGCACCGTCACCCAGAATCCATCACAGCCTTGAAACTTCGACAGGCCCCTATGATATTTCCTTAAACCAGGAGTTCTCAAAGTGCAGTCCCCTCACCTTGTTAATAATGTAAATTATCAAGACCCAGACCCAATGAACCAGAAATCAGTTGCAGCTGATTCTGGTCAAGTGTGAGAGCTGCGGCCCAAAGGAATTTGTGACTTCTCTGAAGCAGGTGTGTCTCCATCCCAAGAGGACTGTTACTGCCTGGCTTAGCTTAGCCCACTGGCCCTCTCCTGCTGGGACAGAGGAGGTGAGTGAGATCCAGGGAAGAAGAGGGCCCATCCCCCGTCCCAGCCTTGTGGGGAGTTCATGCTCAATGGAGCAAGAATGGCATCCATACACAACCGGCAAATGAAGAGATTCCCAGACTATGTGACCCACTTGCCTTGCAGAGACTGGCACTGCTACCAGGGGTGGGAAGGTATGGGGAGGGGAGCAATGAGTCTCCAGGGACACTAGCTGGCTGCGAAGGCAGAGATGAGGAAGGGCACTCGTGGTGGGGGGGGGGGGGTCAGGGTAGGTGAGGATGAGGAAGAACCAGCTCACTGGGCCCAGGTGATTCCCTTGAGGGCCCTTCTGAGCCAAAGCCGGTTTCCTCATTCAGTTCAGAAGCAGATTCTCTCAAATTAGTAAATGGCACAGGCCCTTCCAAGTTACACACTGTGCTTAATCCTCAAGCCTCCCCTAAATCTATCTTCCCCCCCTGCCAACTACATCAGGCCTATAAATAGAGAAGCTTCAGGGGAAGGAGTGGCTGAAATTGCATGGTTTATTAGGATGATTATATGTTATTTATGTAATAATTACATACATGGTTATATAGCATTATAATCATGCCTACATTCTAGCTTTATTAACCATTAAATATCATTTTTGCTTTTAAGGTTTTTATGATTTTTTAAAAGATTTTAATTATTTGTAATTTTATTCGAATGCACCCTGAGGTTTTAGAATGAAGAATGCTGCTCTAAAAATCTAATAGATACATATTTGGCATCTACTATTATTTCAAGAGATTTAGCCTAATATTAAAAGGTTTGTTGTCCCAATGTGTCATTGAGAAGGATGCTGTATGGCTTGAAACCACTACGGATAAGTCATTTACGTATTCATTCATTCAATCAGCAAAGATGCAGCGAGTGCCGACATATGCCAGGTGCTGTGCAAGAAGCTTCTGGGGACATGCTCTCCTTGTACCTGTGACAGCCTGCGAGGGGCTCTGGGAAATGCACCAGACCAAGGACTTTGGGTTCTAGTAACAACCGTGTCACTTGCTTTCAGCAGGTTGTATTATTTTGCTGCACTCTAAAACAAGGGTGTTGGCCGGGGTAGACTGTGAGGCCTTGCCCTCTCTCTGAGCACTAGAAAAGTAGCAGGTACCCTAATGTAGGTCACTAAACACAGCACGGGAAAAAAAAAAAAGTCCATCCAACGGAGGGATGTGCCTCCCGGACCCAGGACTTTTCAGGGACTGGAGCCCCGCCCAGGCCAATGACCCCACACCAGGGCCATCAGTGAAGTTCTCACTGTCTCCTCCGGACATTTTTCTCACTCATTCCGGCTCCCATTTCATGCCCACAGCTCTGGTATAGCACCCACTAGCCAGGACACTGGACATCATCAGGACACCAGAAAAACAGAATCACCAAAATATATGTTTGAACAAATCTGATATCGGAAATACTTGAAAAAACATCCAAGTAATCATCACTGGGGAGGAAGAATTTTGCTGGACCTTCTTATACTTGTTTTATGGTTTAGTGTTTATTCTAATTGCATACCAATACCAAAGGATCTTTTATCTATTTAGTGTCTGATCCTCTATAGGTCGGTCGCCTTAGCAAGAGAAAAGAACACAGTAACCTAAGGCACAGTAAGGTGTTCATGACTCACCCTAGCTTAGACCTCTGGGTATCTAAGGAGAATTCCACTTGATTCTGACACTATTTACCCAGAGATAACATCAGATCTCACAGGAGAAGAGCTCAGCCCGTGCAAGACTTTCCCGCATCCCCATTTCAGATGCCAATTCCAAACCTGCACTTTGGATCAACTAGCTATAAATCAGAGGTTCCCAAGACTCCCTCCTTGGGTTTGATTAACTTGCTAGAGCAGCTTAGAGATCTCAGAGAAATGTTTTACTTACCAGATTACCAACTCATCATAAAAGGACACGACGCAGGAATAGCCAGATGAAGCCATGCACAGGGCCATAGACATAGAAAGCGCACGGAGCTTCCATACCCTGTTCCAGGTGCACCATTCTCCCTGAATTTCCACATGTTCACCAACCCAGAAGTTCCCCAAACCTGGCCTCCTGGGTTCTTATGGAGGCTTCATTACATAGGCAGGATTGATTAACCTACTGGCAATTGATTCAACCTCCAGAACTCTTCCCTCCCGGAGGCCTGGGGGTGGGGGTGGGGACTGAAAGGTCCAACCTTCTCCTCACACGGTTGGCTCCCCCATTAACTGGCTACTACCCTGAGGTGCTTCCAGAAGTCGCCTCATTAAAAACAGAAGACACCTTTATCATTCTCCACACTTTGGAATTCCGAGGCTTTGAGGAGCTGTGAGCCAAAACTGTTGGCAAAGACCAAATACACATTTCTTATAAATCACAATAGCAGAGGGTTAGTATTCAAAATATGTAAGGAACTCATACAACTCATACATATATATATACACATCCCAATTAAAAATGGGAAAAGGATCTGAAGAGACATTTCTCAAAAGAAGACGTATACAAGGACAGTAGATACATGAAAAGATGCTCAACCATTACCAATTTTCAGGGAAAATGCAAATCATAACCATATTAAGAAATCACCTCATACCTATTAGAATGGCTATAATCAAAAAGACGAAAGACAGCAAATATTGGCAAGGATGTGGAGAAAAGGGAACCCTTATGAACTGTTGGCAGGAATGTAAATTGGTACACTCATTACAGAAAATAATATGAAGGCTCCTCAAAAAAATTAAAAATAGAACTAACATCTGATCCAGCAATTCTGCTTCTGGTTATATATCCAAAGTAAATGAAATCAGTATCTCAAAGAGATATCTGCACCCCGCCCCATGTTCACTGCAGCATTATTCACAATACCCAAGATACAGAACAGTGTGAGTGTCCATTGATAGATGAATGGATAAAGGCATTGTAACCATACTAAATATATACCATATATATATATATATACACACACATGTAGAAAGCAAGAAAGAAAGTACATATGCACATACACACACACACACAATGGGGTATTATTCAGCCTTTAAAAAGAAGGAAATCTGTCGTTTGCAACAACATGGAGAACCTGGAGGAGAACACTTAGAACATTATTCTTAGTGAAATAAGCCAGACACGGAAAGAAAATGCTGTACAATCTCACATATGGTTTCTAAAAAATGGAATTCATAGAAACAGAATGTAGACTGGTGGTAGAGGCAGGGGGTGGAGAACAAGAGAAATGGGGAGATGTTGGTCAAAGGTACAAAGTTTCAGTTATGCAGGATGAGTACGTTCTAGAGATCTAATGTACCGCACCGTGACTCTAGCTAATCACACTGTATATCTAAAACTTGACAAGAGGGTAAATCTTAAGTGTTCTCAACACACACACTCACAAAAGTAACTATGTGAAGTGACAGCTATGTTAACTACCTTGAATACAGTAATTATTTCACTATATATATATATATCAAATTTCATGTTGTATACCTTAAATATATACAATTTTTATTTAAGAAAGGAAAAAAAATCCAAGTAGAGAAGCATAAACATGAACCAGGTGAAAGAGGAGAAAGCTCAGGCTGCCTGAAACAACGTTAAGTCTGTGTGTAATTACATGCAATGTAAATGCACAAACTATTAATTACTCTTTAACAGTTACGTGATGTAGTCCATAGCATTGGTGATACATGCTTTAACATTCCTTTATTGATGAACGTTGAAACTACTTCTAATTTTCCTTATTAAAACCAGTATATTGTTAGTATAAATACACAAAGAATTATATATGATTATAACAAGTTTATAGAGTAAATGTTGTAATAATAAAATATTTAACTCATATATATGAATTAAATGTACACATTATTTACAGACATAAAGAGATATAAATATCCCTGAGAAATAGGCATTTGGTAAGACCGAAAAGTCTAAAATGACTTTTCTGGCTCTTTCTGGCACTTTGTGGCACAGACCAGCCGAGAACATAGAGCACATGGGACACAGAAGATGTGCTCGTTGTACAGAAATAAAGCCATGGCAGCAAAAGACAGAAAAACCAGGGGGTGCCCGACGGGAGAGCTTTCCCCTAGTCAGATGTTCCTAAGATACTTACTGATTCCACCCCAAAAGAGAATTAAAAGTGAAGTCAAACCCAAAAATGTATAATGAATAGTTACTTATATGTACTCAGGCTTAGGATAACTGGTTGGTAAAGCCTACCTAGTTCTTACGTCATAGTATGAGTGTCCTCAGTTAGTCGTGTTGTGGTCATTATCCAGCATCCAGCTTGAGCTGAAGAAGTGCTTTGGGAATTTCTGTGAACACATTTTTCTCAACCAGGAAACCCCACTGGCAACTTCAGTCACAATGACAAAGCCCCAAGTAGGCAGATCCAGTCAACTTAGTTCTCTTCTAGAACAAGGTCTGAAGAAGATCCAAGCCTGTCCGAAATGTGCTTCGTATTATACTGGCCCCAGATCCGAAAAGGGAATCGATATACCAAGGGAAACCTGACCTCCACTGTCCTCGGGGCAAACCAACAAAGGCTATTTACCCTAGAAGTTAAGTGGCCTGTCTTCAGGTCCCTGGCCCCATCGGTTTCTCAGATTTGATGCCCGCCAGGTTTTCCAACTCTCCCCACCCTCTCTGGTCTTAGAGGACTTAGATTAGCACTGCCCAATAGAAAGAGAATTCAAGCCACGTAGAATTTTAGATTTTCTAATGGCCACACTTTAAAAGATGAAACAGGCAAAATTAATTTTAATAGTGTGTTTTGTTAAACACAGTAAATTCAAAATACTATCATTACAACATGCAATTATCATAAAAGCTTATTAAGAAATGAGACAATCCTCATTCTCTTTTGTACTAAGTCTTTGAATCTGGTGTGTATCCTTACTTTACACACACAGCATGCTTCAGTTTGGACTGGCCACCTTCCATGTGCCCAATCACCACATGTGGCTCCCGGGCCGCCTTTCAGCAGCACGGGCTACATGACCTCCTTTAAAATCCTCCACACCCAGTGGGGATGTCCTCGACAAGGGCCAAGGCGGAGGACAGCGTGCCTCACCTGTGAGCTGTGAGTCCAAACCAGCCAGAAAGAGCCGGCCCCTGGGCCCCCAGGACCAGCTGGGCCGTCAACGCCGACTCTGCCCCAGCCTGGAGAGCCAGACCCACTGCCTACCTAGGATCTGCTATCTGAGCGGCCCTTCTGAGTCCTGAGGAAACGGTTAAATTCTTTTTAAAAAACTTCGGAGAGGATGTCTCTCATTTCTCCATGTGAATTAGGAAAGACTATTTTTAAAATCAAAGAACAATCTTTAGGGGGAAGCAGCTTCCTCACCAGTGACCTGTGCCTGCACTTTGCACTCATGAGCACTGGCCTCCAGAAGCCAAGCTCATCACATCTCGGCAAGGTGAGTGTCGGGCCCTCTTGCAGCCAACTAGCCATCCACAGGTCGTGGGAGAGCCACCAGAGAGCAAGGAGATTAAAGCACATTCCTAGAGGGGTAAGTGGGAAAACGTGCTCAAGACATTTCTTTGAAAATCTTATGCAGGGCTTCCAGGAAGCTCAGAACCTCCCGTGCCCAGCAGCAATGTCTAGCTAATGCACGGAATGACTTAGTGGCCCTGTGACCTCCTCCCGGGGCTCAGCAATGCCACCATTAGCACCTCTGCCTGAAACCTAAGGCAGGACAGTCCAGGAGGAGACAGTCATTGTCACCCCAGAGGAAAGAAGGCAGTTCTAAGCAAGGGAAGTCCAGGAAAGAATACAGGAGGGCACACAGGACGTTTCAGACAAATGTCATTCAGTGCCCTCTACGTGCTGGGTAAAGTGCTTAGGGCTAGGCCCGTGAGAGTGAGGGCTGAGGCAGTGATTCGGGCACAATCCCTCTCCAGGATTCTTGAGGCCCTCTCAGGACAGACTGCTGGCCGCCATTAGCCTGACTTCTTCACCACCCACCTCCACCAGGCCAGCAGCCAGTCCGAAGCAACCCAGTCCTGACCTGGTGGAGGGCTGAGCCAATCCTAGGCTTATTGATCAAGCCATTTATTCATGTTTTCAACTGCTGTGTTACACCCTGGTCCCAATCAACTCCTTTAAAAGATCATTTACTCCCCCAAAGAGTTGTGTTCTAACTGGTATTGGGGATCCTCAATCTGTGACCCTTCTTTCTCCCTTCCCTGCTTTTTATTGACCTGCCTTGCTGAGTATTAACAAAGCTGTGGGCGCCCAAGGGAACGAACTCTGGTAGAGCCGTTGGCCAAGGCTTCCGAGCTGTGACATATAAGCTGGGTCTTAAACACTGGGTGGGAGTTTGCCGTGCAGAAAAATGAGAGGAACATCCCAGGCAGAAGATGTTGGAAAGCAAGGAAGCAGAGAGAAGAGTCAGTAGAAGTAGTACAACTGTAACGATTTTCCATGCTGCCCCCAGCGAGCCCAAGGAATGGACCAACTCCGAGGGTCCCCCGGCTTCTGCAGGCTTCTTTGGCACGTGGCAGAGTTGGGATGTGTTTGGTCTCCTCCACAGTTTCACTTACAGACATCTGATTCTGCACGACCTTTTTTTCTAAACCGACACAAAAATAATCCCCAAATGTGACACTCCCAGAACTTCCTAATATCCCCAAATCTGTAAGCTCCTCTTCCAAACAACATAAGTGACTTCGACATTTCCCACCAAGGCAGTTGTAGCACTGTTAATGTTTACAATCCTGTGTCACCCCGGGTCTGAGACGCTCTTCCAATTAAACCCTGGTTACACTTCTCTTTCCAAGTGCGAAAGAATCCAATTAAAGTTAATGAAAGCAATCAGTCTGCAAGTCTCGGGGTGTTCTGCCCCATTTGTGAATACAGGTAATAATACCACTGACCTCATGGAGGGAAAGGAGGCACCATCGTTCTCTGCAAATGAGCCAGACCTGAGCCAACCAGGGAAACCTGGAATTCGAAGGTGGCCCTGTTTGGCTTCCCCGCAAAGCTCAGGATCTCATTAAGCATTAACTGTGGGAATCTGCCCTTTTGGGAGCTTCAGACTCATTTGGTGGCCATATAGCTGGAGCTTAGCAGGGCCTCCCATGACCCTAAAACCATGGGACACCCTACACCTATTGTTAAGAAGCCATTCATTGCATTACTCTTGATTATGTGTCTGACTTCCATGAGGCAGCTCTTGATCCCAAAGAATAATACCAGTAGAGCACCAAGGCACCTGAGGCTGAATTTGGCAAGTCCTCTGGTTCGCATACTCCAGCCCCTGGTGCTAACTCTTTGAGCACCAGGTGGACCTGCTGGGTTTCGGCTCAGGCGGTCAGCCTAGGACCTTTCCCCATGCCAGGGAAGCTGTGGGGACACCCCCTCATACACTGTATGCAGATGTCATGAGTGTTATTTATCACCATTCATTCCCAAGGGGGCCTGTCCTCCCCCTGCCACTCCTTCTGCCCAATTTCAGTTGAAAAACCACACACCCATCTGAGCTGCCTTGGTTCCTCACCGTTCTGTATTTATTTTGCCGGCTGATTTACTTGACAGTCATTTCTTGGCAGAATCGTGCAATTTTGACCTCAAAGCGAATGTCCCATGGTTTCTGTTTCCTTAGATCACTGCCCTGAGATGTGAGAATCTGACCCTGGCCCCATCTGACACCAATAAATGAGCCCGTCCCTGTTCTGAGGGAGCTCCGGCTCTGGCGAGGGAAACAAAGCCGACACTTGCAAGCAGTTGGAAAACTGAACAAGGCAGTAAATAATTAAGTGCTACTCAATTACATAATTGATTAATTATAACTAATTGCTACTTAAATGAACTGCTCTAGCCCACATTGATCTTCCTCAGCTCTGACCTCATGGTCTGAACCACTCACTCTGCCACTTCCACATTGTCCAGAACATTCTTCCCATTCCCCTCATGGATAAGTCTCCCCTTGTGTGGCCAGGAGTGTCCCCAAGGCCAGGAACAGGTCTTTTCAAGCCAAGGACAGGCCTTGGTTTCTTCTCCTCCTTTCCCCAGCACAGAATCAGCCCATCAAAGCATAAGGCTCTTTGCTTAACGAACACTCACTGATTAAAGTCAAAAATATAAACCAGCGTTCATATAACCCAGCTTCGTGTGCCTAGAAGTATAAACTAGGATCATCATCAATCGTGCTTCACTGCCTTACCCCCTTAGCATGTCCTTGGATGTGACTCATGTGTGCTCTGTTGTTCTTCTACTCCATCTTGTTAAGCCACCAAGATGGCGCCCCTATTTCATAATCACATGCCATAGGCCACACTGTCCTGCTAGGATCCATCCTTCAGCCACCATTCTGACTACTTATGCACATCCTTCCTTCCCTTACATGTTGTCTGATAGCTAATGTGAAAGAAGAGCAAGCCAGGGGGCTGCCCATTTATCTCTTCCTCTACTTCTTTATGGTTCCAGGTCCCTCACTAGGCTCTGAGCAACTTAAAGATTCTTCCCTCATCACTGGGTTCCCATTGCAAGAGACTGCTGTGTCAACTCAGACTGTCATAACAAAACACCACACACTGGGGGGCTTACACAACAGGAATTTATCCTCTCACAGTTCTGGAGGCTGAAAGTCTAAAATCAGGGTGTTGGCAGAGTGGCTTTCTTCTGAGGCCTTCCTCCTTGGCTTGTCGATGGCCATTTTATTGCTATATTTTCAGATTGGTCTTTGTTCTGTGTGTGTGTGTGTGTGTGTGTGTGTGTGTGTGTGTGCATGTGTCTATTCTAATCTCTTCTTAAAAGGACGCCAGTGAGATTAGATTAGGGCCCACCCCTATGGCCTCATTTTACCTTAACTACCTCTTTGAAGGCTCTTTCTCCAAATACAGTCATATTCTGAGCTATTGGGGATTGGGACTTCAACATAAGAATTGGGGGAGAGGGGTACATAATTCAGCCCATAACAACTGCTAAGTGCTTAGTAAGTGTTGTGGGTTTGGGGCACCAGGATGGCTCAGTCAGATGAGCATCCAACTCCTGGTTTCTGCTCAGGTCATGATCTCGGGGGCCGTGGGATCCAGCCCCAAGTTGGACTCCATCCTAGGCAGTCCGCGGGTCTGCTTGGGATTCTTTCTCTCTCCCTGTCCCACCCCACCCCCAAGCTCGCTCAAGCTCTCTCTCTCTCCCTAAAATAGGTGGATAAGTCTTTTTTAAAATAAATAAAAATAAAATAAATGTTGTGGGTTTGGTGGAATGGGAGGTGGGGGTGGATATAGAAAGATGGATGGACAACAAAAGAGAACGGCTGCTAAACAAGGGTTTGCTGGGGACAGAGGCGAAGGCAGCAACAAGGAGCTGGGAAGGCTGGCCCTTTTCTCTTCCCCCACAGCCCCTCCTTTCGCCCTGGAAGCACCTGCTTGATATTAATTACCTGCTCCCTTCACAGCCCCGAAACAGAGACACGATGTTGGGGAAAGGATGGAAGCAGTGAGGAGCGTAGTGACCCCGAGGTGAGCATGGGCTAGGGGTGCCGTGTCTGGGGAACGGTCCGGCTCTCTTAGGGGAAGAGTGAAGACACAGCACGGGCCACGCTTTGCCACGTGTCGCCAGGAAATTCTAACTCGACACTGAAATGAAGACTTTGTAAATAACCAACATCTAAGAGGGAGACAAAGCCCCAGCATTGGGGTCTTTTTCTTTTCACGTTCAGCAGAATCGTTAGTGCTGCCAACAGGATCCACACTCCCAGCGGCAGGAGAGGCCCGATAATTACGGCGGGGCTGGAGAGCGCTCGGGGTCAGCAAAACAAAGAGGAGGAAATTGCCTGCACAGATTGGCTCAAATATCAGGTTCAATGAAGAAGAAAACACAATTTGTTCATTTGGAAGATGGTTCCAGTGACGTGAATGCCCTACACCTTGTTGGAATTCAGGGGGAAGCAGGGCACCAGCCTGGGGTGAGGGGCCCTCAGGGTGTGGGGAGAGGCAGCTTGCTGCTTTTAGACCCAGAAGCAATTCTGTGAGCAGAGCAAGTGGACGGCAGAAGAGATCTCTTGCTGCATTTGTGAGTTTAGGGTCCCTGCTCCTCAAGTCAGCGGGTCTCTGAGGACTCAGAGCCTTTTTCTAGGGGCGGTATCTTTGGGGGTGCCCAGCCTGAGCCCCCACAGACATAATCGGGGCACAGGACCCTCAAGCAGAGCCGAGGTTGCTGCTGGTGGGGCTCCTTCTCATCAGCGGAGTGGGATGTGGGATGTTAGCTCACAGCTGCATCTGTACCCGTCGACCACCTCAGGACCCTCTTAAGAGCCTGCATGTCCTCCTCTGCACAATGGGACGCTGAAACTTGCGGGGACCCGGTTCAGAGGAAACAGAGAGAGCCCTGAGCACTGCACATGGTCAGCAAGCCAGGTGGCTTCTGGGTCAGATGGCCCACTTAGTGCACCCAGTTCAGTCTAGGCTTACACCTGTGGCCGCAGCATAATCACTCATGTCCAAAGTATCCATATTAGAATACTAAATGAAATAGACACCCTACTTCTCTGGGTACGAGAGGACACAATCCCACCTGTCCATGCCTTTTAGCCATAACACCTCTGAGAGGTCCAAGCTCCGCCTGGAAAAGGCAGCTCAGATCAGAGGTCTGAGGGGTCCCACCCTTAAGGAGTTATGAATACAGGGCCAACTAGAAGATCAATGCGGGTACGGGACATCACACAGCCCAGCTCTCAGTGGCTCGCACTGACCACAGTTTGCCATCATCTCTGTGGTCTGCAACCCCACTGCGCTCCCTCAGGCCCCCACCCTGAGGCAAGGGCTGCTGAATTCCTTGAGATAAGCCCTCTCACTGCTACTCCTCCTGCTCTCAGGCAGGGACACAACAAAGCCCCCTCCCCAAATGTCATCCAGGCACACCTCTACCTTAATATCCCGTCTGGGCTAACACTGAAGAGATCCACGCCCGGATACAGAAACAAAGAGCTATTTCTAAATTATATCTGGGGTTCCTACCATCACTGGGGGCTGGCAATGAGCGGAGAAATCAGAGACAGTTTGTGGATGAAGGGATTGAAACTGGAACTTAAGGAATAGGGTGGTTTTTGATCTGTGAGAAGGACATGGGGTGAGGGATGAACATGATGGCAAGGATGGGGAAGGCAGGGACCTGGCCAACAGCGACCGGGCCGAGGAGGACCAGGGAAGGGGATCTGAGGCCAGGCCCGACCAGGCCCCGAGGAGCTCAGGCACTGAAGCCTGCTCCCAAGCTCCCACAGACGCTGCCAGCTGCATTATTCCATTTAATGACACTGCCCAGCCTTTAACTGACTCTTCAACATAATGCTGCTATTGTGGACAAAGTTTAGTTGTCACTAATTAAGTCACTGGAAATTAAAGAGCAAAGGCCGAACTGCTCACAATCATTCAGTGAAACAGAATGACTTCATAATCCATACAAAACAAAACATGGGACAAGAAAAGTCCCCTCCCAGGAGCCAGGCTGGTCAACTAATGAGTGAGTGGGCTCAGCAGACCCAGAGAGGCCCACGGTAACTGCCCCAAGCATACTCCAAGCATTACGTGACCTCACAGTTTCCACTGCTTCCTGTTCACACAGGAATTGTGTGTTTTGGCCTTTAACATTCTGATTTCTATTTTAAATCCAGTTGTGTTTGTGAAAGGGTGCTCAGCAGCATAAGGATGAAGTCTGCTAAAGACAGTGTTTCCTTAGACCACCCGAAGAAAGCCCTGCAAAGTGGGTAATACCTACCACTTTAGAAACAGAAAGAAAACGTAAAGGATTTTTTTTAATCCCAGCAGCTATTTAAAAGATAAACAGTAAATACAAGTGGAATTATACCAACTAACCATATTACTAGCAGTCAATTGCTATAGAATAAACATTCTTATTTCCAGGGCGTTCTAATATATTCAAAGACATGGAGAATGGCACCAGAAGAATTTATCACTGACATTTGCTAAATTAGATATTCCCGAGGTTTGCCTATATGGATGACAACATTTTTAGCACTTCAAGGTCCTTGCAAGAAAAAGTCTCTATAAAAATTCAGGACAGTATTGTTATCATCAACACTTTAAAACTGACTGTGATTGTTACAGTAGTTTTAAAATCAAAGAGACCTCAAAAGAAGGGGAAAATTATATGTGTATTCTATATTTGAATTTTTATACAAGACTTAAAACATAATATTGTGATGTTTATTTCAGATAAATTCATTTTTACCAAAGACGTTTTTTCTTGCACCAAAGTCAATGCCTAGTTCAGCAAAGACCACGAGCCAGATAATATCCATCAACAACCCGCCAATTAACCAGGGCACCAGGTTTGACAGTTGGGTTCTCTACCTGTTCAACCATTCATTCCACTTTGGCTGCTGTCCTAATTAATGACTAATCTATAAAACAGGGATGATAACACATACCTCATACATGCCACATACATAACTACAAGGACTGGCTCAGATCACATGCGGTACCAGACATGGTAAGTGCTTTGTAAATATCTGGATTTTATGTTTCTCTTTATTTTTCCTGGACATTCTGTAAATGCTTATGGTTTTTACTGTGCTTCCAAGGCTTTTTAGAAATAAAAAATAACAAAATTAAAAGATCTTTTGGTATGATACCATCTCCTAATGTGGACATTTTCCAAAGGATCAGAGGTCTCCAAGATCCATTGGAGGCCCTTTGGCTGGGGTGTCCACCACACAGTTGCTCAAGACCAAACTCTCACTACCTCTGCGGCCCATGTCTATCCCAGACCACAATCAGATTAAAGTCTAGAAAGCGACTAAATTGCAAACATTGTTTAAAACCATTTTACTAGAAATGTATTTGTATCCCTCATCATTTTTGTTTCTTTCCCTAATTTGGATTCTCAATATTCAACTTTAGGAAAATTCTCAAAATTATGATGGATTCCCCCAGCCTCCCATCAGCAGCAGATCTGGGCTTCCTGGTTATCTGTTCCCCAATCTTTCTCCCCACTCCTTCCTCCTATGATCCACTGGCTGTACTTATCCCTCTACTAAGTCTATTTACTAAAACGATGTAGTATGGTTTTTTTTTAATTACCAACAACCTCCAGCATTCACAAGAAATAAATTCTTAGGACGGGGGCTACAACTTGCATTTGTTTAAAATCTTCTACAGATGCTGCCATAACTGGTTCCCAACCAATCATCTTTGAATAGAACTTAGTCTTTTTTTTTTTTAATGCAATGCTGCCAACAGGTAGTACCAATGCTGTGATTTGGGGTCTAGGTATTTTCTGGGTGCTTCAACTCTAGCTTACTTTCTGAAAGTTGAGCCTTATTCAGACCATCTCAGCTCCAGCCACAGCTGTACCTTCCACAGTGCCATATGCAAACACGAGCCTGGGGCAGCAGATATGTCACTTTGGCCAATGACACAACCCTCCAACAGTCAAAGAGAGCTATTAAGAGGGGCCCGCTGAACTCTGTAAACCTGTTATAAAGCTTAAACAAAAAGCAACCTTGTTCTTTTCTTTTTAACCTTGTTCTTACTTGAAGTTCTATCTCCCAAATTTTTACTGTATTTTTACTTACCATATATATTTTTGTGTATACGTGTGTGTGTGTGTGTGTGTGTGTGTAACTGATATTACCCTATGCTTTATGGACACATGGAACCAGCTTATATATCATTTTTTTATAAATAACTTTCAACATGGGGCACAAACCTGGCCTTACAATGCCACAATGAAACACATCACCCTGCAGGCATAACCCTCACAGCCCCTTTCAGCTACCAAAGCAGGACGCATGGGAATTGAATCATCAGTTCATGTTCTGATCTGTGGGTAATTCCCAACCACAATTTAAATTTAACCAACGCCATAACTTCTTCGGCTTCCTTCAACAGAGGACCCACAATGCATAAAAATAAAGAACTTCATCTTGGTTTTTCTCCTCTAGGGTATGTCTTTATGTGAGGACACATTATAGGTGCAGACACATGAGAAGTGCTAGGACTGGATTTCTGTGATCATTTCATGGGTTGAGGCCACATGTGCATCCTGAGAAGCCAAACTTTTTCCAGGCAGAAACCTGAGCCCGGGCTGTGTTTGTCACAGCAGGTTATCGTCTTCGACCTCGTCCATCCTTCATGCTGAGACATTGTTCCACCTGCCCATCAGGCATGGAATATGACATTCTCTGTATGCTGTGGCACCTGCTCCAGAATCTACCTTCATAACTTTCAATTACCAAACAGACCTTCCAATAAAAAAGAAACCACAAATCTCAGAAACGTCACTACACCATAGTCTCTCTGGATTTCTAACTCTGAGTGGTGGCCATTACATTCAAGTAATATGCAAGTTACCATGATGAAAATGAGAACCGAAGAACCAAGTATCTCAATTACGTTTTTGTGAGTCACAAACATTATGCCTAGAAGTGCCTATGGAGAGCCCCCCAGTCAACTGCGTCATTTTACAAAGGAAGACACTGGGCATGAGACACCAGCCAAGAGGCCCCTCAGTAAGACCATCACACTCGAGTCCTATCTCCAGATGCTTCACCACAAGGTCTTCCACCGTCCCCAGTGCCAGCCACCACTTCGTCAATATGCACTCAAAGCTCTCAGGTGCCAAACTGATGTTTCAACCCTGAGTCTTTTCTGCTTTGCCCAACTAACTTCTCACCTCCCTTGATGAGCACGCCTATGTTAGAATTCTGTGGCATTGACTCTTTTATAAATTAATGGCTTTGTTAGATCCTTCCAAATCAATGCTGGCAAAAAAATAACCATGAGTAACCCTCTATGCTGTGCAGCCCTCTGCATATACAAAACACATATCTCACTCGATCGAGTAAAAGAAAGCTTTCTTTGTTTAAGGGAGAAAGGAATGCAAAATGCAGAGAAAGCTGAATAACAGAGGGTCCATCAGAAAAAAGAGAGGGAAAGATTAAAAAACTATGGGTAGGACTCAAGGAGGAGAAGATAGATAGATAGATAGATAGATAGATAGATAGATAGATAGATAGATAGATGATAGATAGATAGATAGATAGATAGATAGATAGATAGATAGATAGATAGATAGATAATGAATGAACTGGGAGCTGAAAAACACCCTGGTCATTTCCCCATTGTGGCCTTCCTTCTGGAGAGTTCAAGCTTGAGACTCTGTCTGAAATCAAAATCACCTGATCTGTCCTCCAGGTACTGACCTCAGGCCCATCAGAATATCAGAATCCCCCATGTTAAAGTTTGCAAATTGAGCCCCCCAGAGCCCTGCAACACTCGTGGGGGGTCTGGTCAGGCAGGGGTGCATGTTTAGGCATAAAGTGGAGATTCTGATCACAAGGGCTGGAATCCAAGGAGAAGTCCTGTTCTGGCCACAAGCCAAATCCATCCTCTTCTGACCCAGCAGATGAATACCTTGCTCAGGGCCCATTGGAGTTCGTGTATTCAGAGGTCAAGGTATCTTTTTGTCATTTATGATGAAAATATGTTTATAATGTCAGGGGAAATTATGACATACAAATTCCCACTATCTAGTCACATCAAATTTACATTTCTCCATAATCTCTGGTCTTCCTTGTCCACATACACACACATTTTTTTACAGCCACAAGAAGAGTCTAAATAAAACTGTATCCTTCTTTCTTGCGGTATTATCTGTTTTGTACTTTTTCCAAGTTCTACGGTTTCCATGTCATATGGTCTTGATTTTCTTCATAATTTAAGGGGAGAGAATTGAGATGATCCCTAGATTTGTAAATAAAGGGAACTTCTGAGTATAAAACTAGTAAGTTGGGTTCACCAGGGAAGAGCTAAGCCAACCACAAAGGGAAGCCAGGATCTGAGATACTGGCGATACCAGCATGACCAACACAGCCTCCTGGGAACCAGGGCTATAAAACAATAGCTTGAAGATCCAGGATGTATGTCCAGCAGTACCTGAGAGAGGCCCCATGCTGGAGACGGGGACATTCAGCCACTGGAGAGGTGGCCTCCTCTGTGACGTGGGAGTGACTCATCAGACTCCACCAGGGCCCCCAGCTCTAACTCCTTGGTCCCCAAGCAGTTTGATGTGACAACTCATCCTTCCAGAAATTCTGTCCAGAGATGGGACTGTACTGGCTGATAAGATGAAGTGTTCTAGTCATCATCTAGGAGACTGCCATGGTAAATGCATCATCAGACTCACACCAGGCTCACACTGGCATGGTTAGTGTCTTCATCTCTGAAGGCATGGGCCTGACCTGTCTATGAAGACAACATCAGGTTTCTAGGCACACAGAACTGAACAGCCATGACCATATCAAGCTGCATGACATCAATAAGGCCCTAGGTAAGCATGAGATGGCATCCCTCTAGGGCTTGGCCTCCTCTCTATTTATAGTCCATGAAGTAATGGATTGCTGTGATTACTGTCCCCTGGGGCTGGTGATCTTGCTTATCCACAGATTTATGCTCTTCTAGATACGATGGACATAAATACCATATGGCACAACCTTTTGTATTTAAGGGATTGTGAGGATGACTAAAGATCATATTCCCACACCTCAAGGGGGTTTTGACAACAAAGCTAAAAAATTCCAGGATGGAAGAATCCAAGAGTGAAAACGGTTTTCACTCAAACTCAGACACAGGGAGGCCATTGAGTTCCATGGGCAGTGGTTATGGTACCGTGGCCATTCCCCACCTGGAATGTCATCCAACTGAACTCCCATATGCTATCCCTCTGCCCTCACACAGGCCTGGCCCTAGCCCACAACGAAGCTTGAGCTGCTCCAGACCCAGACTGTGGCAACGTCCCTCTCATCTTCAAATCTCCATCTCCTATTAAATTTAAACTTGAATTATGTATTTTACCTTCCTTCCAAATAACACTGTCATCTGCAATAAGAAATTAGATTGAGGTGAGAGGAATGATTGCTGAGTTGTGTGAATTTTGATCATGAGACTCAAAGAAGGAATGGTATCTCAACTAACTCTTCATCAAAAGTACTGTATTTCATCCAAACAGAAGACAGCAGAATAAAACGTTCTTGGGTGCATTTTTTTAAACACTGTAAAACTCAAATTTTCCAAAGTATATTTCACCTTTTAATAATAAAACTAATATGGCTGATTGTCTCAAGAAAAAAGTCATCCTTTTATATATCAGAGGCCAGCAGCCCATGACCAGCCTGTCAAAGGTGACCTGCATGGGGATTCGGAGACATGCCAGGGAGCTCACACTGCATTGATTTTCCCAACTTGACTCTCAGCATTACTAAGGACTTTGGCTTAGGCTCATTGCTCTGGCTCTTTTTCCTCCTGACTAACTCACAGAGAATCCCTGAGGACCAAGTCCGTCCACAACTCCCTTGGCTGCAACCTGAACCGTGTCTGCTCTGGCCCAAGAGGGGGTTTGGACTGCATTTGCCTCCAGTGTAACACATCCAAAAGGGAATGCATCATCTCTGCCATCCCCTCTGCACACGCACACATGACACGTGCGCAGCACAAACACATTTATGCAACACACACACACACACACACACACACACACACACTCCTCTTTCTATACTCACCATGAATGGCCTCACTATGCTCCTAGCTGTGGGAGCCAAAATCTGGATAATTCTAGACCCTTCCCTCCTTTGTTCCCCACCTCTAAGCACTATCTGTGCTGACCCTGAAAACCTTACTCTCCACCTCATGACTGGAGTTCTCATAACCTCTCACTAGAACTACCTCAGTATTAGGAGACACTATAACTAAATGAAAGAGATTCCACAACACCTTAAAAATTTAAGCCACTGAGCAATTTTCGTGTGTACTATGCTGCATATCGCAGGAGCACTCCTGACTCAAGTAGTTCACAGCCTACTTAGACACATGTTGCCTAACCATGAAGGAAAGAGAGAAGGAAGCAGTGTAATGATAAAGTGACAACCAAGTATAATCAATCCCCAAAAGAGTTCTCTAGAGGGGCAAAGACTGATGGGGCAGAGTCATCAGGAAGGCCTCCTGGAGGATGCAGGAATTTGAGCTAAGCCACGAAGAAAGAGCAGAACTTGAATCTGGGAAGTAGTAGGAACAAAGGAGCAAAGTCTTGAGAGACAGAAGAACCATGGGATACTCAGGGACACAGAAGAGTTGATTCCATGTTGGGGGTGGTAAGAAACAGGAGAAAACAGGATGAATCTGAAGGAGATAGATGCTTCTGAGAATGGGTCTTGGCAATTACAAAGACCAGGAGGATAAAGCAGAGGCTGAAGTTTTTGGAGAAAGGCAAATGGATGGGTGGTCTCCCCCTTGCTGAGATCAGAAAAGGCAAAGTAAGTGAGTATACACTGTTAGACTAGGCCTCGAATCAAAACCATTGCCTCTGGCTAAAGATAGACCTCCTCGGTTGAGGACACAGTGTCTTGTTTTGTCTGCTGCCAGCCTGCCCAATCTAGGAAGGGAAGTGTCAAGGGCAAGTAACACTTTTCCCAAACAGTGGCCAATTGCTCCCAGGATTCAGGAAAGCATCCAGTCAGAGCTCCGAAGCCCATAAATTCCAAGGTCAAGGTGTGCCACATGGACATATATGGGGTTAACAGTAAGGAGTTCAGGAAGAAACTTCTAATAGGAAAACTTTTTATTCATTAAGAATGGGTGCTTCACCTGACCTGGAGAAGCAAAGATCTGAGCTGCACATCCCTTCAGGCTTGAAAACCAACTAAACAGGCCCAGGGCATTCAAATTAGCACTCAGACAGTGGGAGAGGGAAATTAAGAATTCACTTCCTGGGGCCTGGGGGGAATGAGCCAATAATAGACACCATGTTTATTTTTCAAAAGCAGGTGTTTTCCAACCCACTGGGCAGATAATCCATGGGAAAGCACTGATGGCCTCCAGGCTCACACGTGTACCTATAAGCCAGAGAGAGAGCACCTAAAGGCGGCCAGGGCAAGAGGTTGAGCTGAGACAAAAGGAGGATGGGATAGGAGAGCTCAGACTTAGAATTAGTCTTCATGACTATTCCCCCAGCCTTTGACAGCACAGACAGAAACATGGCTGGTACTTGGGACACCTGTATTTTAATCCCTGTTCTGCTACTTGCTAGTTGTGGTATTCAATGAAGTTGCTCCCCCACCACATAAGCTTCAGTACACTTCCTTGTAAAATAGGAGTTACAAGACCAGCTCCCCCGCCCCGCCCATACACACCCAATCACCACCACCGCAGACAGTTGCTAAAGAGTGGAATGAGCCAACAACCAAGGAAGCAGTTTCTCACTGTGTGGTCCTATGCTCCAAGAGAGTGTGTTCTCATCACAATGTGTTCACCATGGCCCCGGGCCAAAGAAGGGGACATAGGATCATGCAGAGTGTGGCACTGCCCTACAGGAGTTTGTAACTAGACACAGAAGACAGGAACATCACCGAGAGACAACCACTAGACTCTTTAAATGGTCCCTTCTGTGCTATGTACTGTGAAAAAATGGTGGTAGGTGTAAACATAGAAGATACCCTCGAAGAACTTAAACAGGAGCTGTGCTACAAAAGATGGGGTAAAATTTGGCAAGAGGGAAAAGAGGAGAATGGAAAAGAAAAGGGAGCCTACAAACATCAGAAATGTGGGCCAAAAGCCCAACTTTTAGAACTCATTCATGGCTAGTGGACAGGGAGGCACCTAGAGCTGCCACCCTTTTTATTTATTTATTTTCTCTATGAGCAAAGTCCAAAAATTTGAAAACTCTATGGAAGGAAAAAAAAAGAAGAAAATTAAAATTACCTATGATTTCATCATTTGGGATAACCGGTATCATGTTATTACATATCCTTGAAGTCTTTTTCAAATATTCTCCGACAAGATCATCTTTAAGTGACTATATAAACTCTATTACAGACATGTAAAACAGTTAACTTATGCCCCTATGGCTGGGATTTTAAGATATTTCTATATCATATAAATAATGCTTCAAAGTTTGTGGTTGGGAATGTGGATTCTAAAAAGTGCGAGTCTCAAGACATCTGGGTGGTTCAGTTGGTAAAGCATTTGCATCTTGATCTCAGCTCAGGTCTTAACTTTAGGGTGGTGAGTTCAAGCCCCACACGGGGCTCATGCCCAATGCGGAGCCTTCTTAATAAAATAAAGTAAGAGTGTCTGGATGCAAATTCTGTCTTCACTGTTCATTATCTGGGTTACCTTGGGTGAATTTACCTCTATAAACTCAGTTTCCTATTCTTAAAAACTGGGACAAAAATAGTACCTAACACACAGAATGGAAAAAATTGTGGTAATAGTCACATAATGCAATACTACTCAGCTATTAAAAAAAAAAAATGAACCACAGGTACATGTAATAACATGGATGAATCTCATAGTAATTACACTGAATGAAAGAAGCCAGATAAAACAGAGGGTACATAGAGTATGTCTGCACTCATAAAATGCTAGAAAATATAATCTATAATGACTGAGAGCAGATCAGTGGACGCCTGGGATGGGGCTGGGACATGCAGGGGCAGGAGGAAATCTAGGGGGTTTTTGGGTATATTCTGTATCATGACTGTTGTGATGGTCCATTAGTGTACACGTATGACAGATATTATCTAATTGCACACTTTAGGTGGTGCACACCTTTGTGACGCTATGCACAGTATACTGTGTGCTGTTTCCTATGCCAGCTATACCCCAATAAATTTGTAAACAGCATGCTTTTTAAAATTTGTGCCAAAATAAATCACCACCAGGAATATACTGGCATGCCTTTTGCCTCCTCCCTAACACTGAGTATTCCTCTATATTAAACATTTTGCCAAACTGACAAAAATAAAGCTACCTTGTTATCATTTTACATTATTTTCTGTACTCACAAATAAAGTAAAATATACACTTACTTTTGTGTATTTTCATTTCTTTTTCATGAATTCTATGTTTGCATGCTTTGCTCATTTTTGGGGTTGTACTTATCTTTTTTCCTTCTCATTGCAATTATACAAGCATATCTCTAGATTTTTCCTATGCAAATACATACAGCTTTTAAAAACAAATATAGAATCATCCTTTACATCCTATTTTGTAATCCACATTGTGTACTAACATAATAGGACTATCTATCCATGTTGATGAATGTACACCTACATCATAGTTGGAATGGCCAGAACAGCAATTCTTAATGCTGCTCCTTAAATTATTTTTCAGTTTCAGAAAATGGAACGAGGCTCTCCCTCATTTCAAAGGGAGTTGAGAATAACTTCACAAATCACTCTTTTATTTGCTACAGCATCACAGAAACTTGGATGAATGACAACCAAGAATCCTCCTCACTCTGAAAGGAAACATTGTGAAACTGACTTTTGCTAACTTTGTTTCACAGTTTTCCTGGAACAGCGATGATAATGAAATTTTCACCACTCTTCCCTTGACAAATTATGAAGAGATCAATTTGTTCCCATTCGCCTCCACTTCATTAGTATCCAAAATGAGGTCCACTCTAGTAAACACTGAACAACCTTTGGCTCAAGTAAAGATGTCTCTTTGTCAAGGGCTTAAGAGAAGTAAATCAGCAGCCCTCCCTTAAAGTTCAAAAGGAAATACTTTGATTAAAATTAAAAAGCTTTTCCTCTTAAAGGTCAGACAAAAAAATTGGTGATGTCCTGTGAGAAATACAATTATTATTCAGTGCAATGTGCATTGCTGTGACATTGGGGTTGAGAATTTAAAAGTGACACCGTTTAGGAATAAAGAGTTACGGTTTATCTAGCAACAGCAATCTATCTGCTTGTAAGTTACCTCTGAGCGACATTTAGCATCCAGGCTATGGCATCCAATGGGCTGAAAGACTCTGTCAAATTGGGATCAGTGGCATCTTACTTAAAAGTCATCATTCCATTCCCTTTTGGACTGCGTTTCAAACAAGCCAACCACATAAATGAGGAAATATTCAGTCTGAAGGTCAGAATGACCACTCTGGCTGAGATTTTTATGTTTTGAAACCACTAGTCAGAAACAAAGCCTCGTTTTTGAAAGAAAACCAGAAGTGGGTTACAGTAACCAGTCCGTGGCAGCCCAGGCATTTCAAAAGGCTTCCTTCCTCCCCCACCCCCTGATGATTAGAAAGCCACAGAGCATTCAGCAAACACTAGAGCCTCCCCTGAGCCCTACATAATTCTGGGCACTGGAAAGAATGTGAAATTAAACACACATGTCCAGCATCATCGGCTAAGTGGATGAAGAGAGAGGCCCATACACAGCTTACTCCCTGACAAGGCCAATGGGGTTGGGTGTAATCAGAAAGAAACGAGTCTGCTGTGAGCAACAGAAACCAGTGACTGAGACTGGCCCCATACGGGACAAGGCTCTTTGCAAGAGATGGCATTTCCACCTGAGGAGAGAAAGAAATACGACAATCCGAGCCCACCCATCTTACTACCTTTGGATGCATAAAACCGACGCTGGAAATAACTTTTGTGAGGGTATTTTAAAATCTCAATGATCCCTAAAATAAATCGAAAGGGGAAAAGTACGTTTCAAGTATCTAGGCTAACGAGCACTTTTTCCATAAAAGTGATAAAAGCAATTACACCTTAACAGAAAAGCTCTCTGTCTCCGGATGTTTCCTCCCCCAACTTAACACTTTATCAAGCTCCATGCAAATATTAGATGTTTCCAATAAACTAGAAACACAACAGCTCATTTGAGAGCGAAAGGAATCTTCTGCACAGTGGGAACTACCTGAGAGGAAAAACCCTGATGAGTGAGGAGCTGGGTGCCCTTCAGAGCACATGCCAAGGTGAGTGGGCAGGTGGGAGACTGAGCGGCGCTCCAGAAGCACATACATCCTGGATTACAAGGACAAGGACAGGCACGACACAGAAAGCAGGGCCCTGGGGGTTAAGAGTGGAGATGTGACTCAGGCTGTGAGGAAGTCGGGAAGTGAGTCTTTCCCACCACCCAACACCTGGGTGCAGGCAGGGAAACCAGGTAGACCCTCAACTCCCCACACGGTGGCCCGAGGTCTGCAAACCCAGGGAAGGGTTTGGGATGAGGGAAGGACAAGCTCAGCTTGGGAGAGGAGACTTGGCGGTCGATTTCGGATCCCTTTCTGGGATCTGAGTTTGGCATGAAGGCAGACAGAACATGAAATGAAGGACTGAGGGACAGAGTGTAATGCCCCTGATTCCGAATCCGAGAGACCACCAGCAGCCCATACGGATGCAAACACACGAGGGTTTATTCGCAAACTCGAGGTTGGGCCCAAGTATATCCGACACAGTGGGGTCAGGACTTGGACCCCTAGGTCAAAGGGCATAACAGTTTTATAGGGGCCAGTGGCCACACAGAAAGTTGCAGAGTCGTGTCAGTCCACACGCAGGTGGCCAATGAGATTGTAACACACGCGGAAAGTTGCATAGTCATGTCGGTCCACACGCAGGTGGCCAACTGAATCACAATTTACCCTATAGTAACCGTTTGAACTAGCCTATTACTCTGGTCTGAATTGGCGCGCAAGTTTGGCGGGTAAGGTAACTGAACTAGCCTATTACTCTAGTCGCAAGTTTGGTGGGCAAAAGGCGGGGTTTACATCCTGTGGCGGTTAGGGGTTCCACATTCCTATCAGCTAACTCAAACTGGTTCAAGGACCGGCTAGGCCATGTTCTGACATTCTGTGACCTTTCTCAGGAGCAAGTCGTGTAGGGGTTATATACGAGATGACAGGTGCAGCACAAAATGAAGTTAGCCTTGTTCTGCTCTCTCAAGAGGAAATCCTGACAACCCCAACAGCAGGGGCCACGCGTGCCTGTGCGGCTTTGGCGATGCCTGCGCGGAATCCTGTCATTCCAGGCTGTCTGCAGGGCCTCCCCCAGGCCCTAGAGCTCAGGACACTGGAGAGGAGCAGAGAGCTGGCGCCTGTGTACTTAGGATAACTACATTAAAATAATTGCAAGATAATAGATCTCTTCTGATGATGATAATAGAACAAAGGACAACTGTATTCCTGAAGCAGAGACACAAGTGATACAAAACAAATTCCAGAAGTAATAGAAAAAAAAAAAAAAAACTTCCCTTAAATGAAGGAAGAACTGAATCTACATAACTGAAAAGACCACTCCAAGTAGACCCTGTTGTAGGAAACCTGGGACAGAATGAGCACTACCAAGATCAATCCTGGTGAATTACTGAACAGAAAAAACATTGAGAGAATTCCTTAGGCATTTGAAAAGAAAAAATGGGAAAAAAAAAAAGGACTTAAAAGGTTGATGAATAAGGCTAGCCTCATAATTCTTTAGAGCAACATTAAAATACAGGGAAAAAAATGGAACAGTATATGTGAGTTTCTAAAGGAAAAAAGTGTGATCCAAAAATTGTAGGCCCAACAAGGTGCTGTCTGAGTATAAGTGTCAGACATACATTCACAGATTTACAGGAACTCAGGAACTACAGCACTCATTAGTCCCTTAAGTAAAAAAATTCTGATGACAAAATCTATGAACAAATGGAGAAGTTGTGGTCAAAAGACCTGTAATGAGTACTGAACCCACTATTTAAATGGAAGCTAAATAGTGTTTTATGTACATATAGACACATATGTACATATATCTATATATAGATATACACATATATATAGCTTCACAAATTAGAGAAGTGCTACAAGAGAAATAAATAATATGACGTATATGGTTAATAATGGCTATCTCTGAAGACAGGCAGGCAAGGAAATAGGGAGACAAAAATGTATTTTCTTCCCCCATACTGTCAGGTTTGAATCGGCGGTGGAAAAGAGGAGCCAGGCGAGTTTTAACCGAGGCAGGCTTTAACGGAGGAAGCACTCTCGGGCGAGGTTCCTTGGTCCTGGGTTAGGATAGGGCCAAGGAAGTCGCACCGAGGGGTAGGGCTGAGGGGTTTTTAATTAGGGGCCTTAGGGTGTGCAGAGTTTGCTGGTATCTGATTGGCTGCGGTTTATGTATATGAAGGATACAAAACACACCAATCCGTTGTCAGCTCATATACAGAAAAAGGAATGCAAGTCGACCAGTCAGATTGTTTGGGTTGTGTGGTGATCTGGAAGGTCTCTGAGACAGGAAGCCCCATGGCGCCAAGTTCTGAGCCACCATCTTGTGAAACTCAATGGCCATCCTGTCTGTTCTCGGCATCCCTGGGCCCACCAGCCTAACACATCCTCTGTTTTAACTGAGGTGTAATCTATATGTAGTAAAATGTCTAAATTTTAAGTATATAGTTTGACTAATTTTCACAATTCTCTGGAAGAGTTGCAGAATTGCTATCTTATTTTTTCCTTAAATATTTCTAGGATTCACCAGTGAAGCCATTTGGACCTAGAGTTTATTTGTGGGAATTTCTTTTACCTACATATTCAATTTTTTAAAATATTTTTCAGGTTGTCTGTTTCTTTTAGAATAGACTTTGGTAGTTTGTATCTTTTGAAGTGTCTGTCCGTTTTATTTAAATTGTCAAAGTCATGGGTGATGTGGGAAACAAAGGCAGAAGAGAAATTATTAAACTTCCGTACTACCTACAGCCCATTGACAAGTCCTTGAAACAGGCAGAGTGACATTCCTCTAGGGACTCAACTGCCTCAAAGTTAATACTTTGCTAAGGGCAAAAGGCCATCTTAGCCTGACCCCCAGGATCCTGTAAGTCTACGTTCATATATAAAAATTCCTTTGGAAACTTTATCTCTACCCCCCAAGATACATGTTGACAATCATCCCTCAAGCATATGACCCCCTGATATCCATCTGAAGGGTCTAATGACTAAGGTTTTATTAGATGGTATAATAAATAACCACCCCCAACCAGAGCTAGCCCCCTCAAGTTCCTGGAAACCTTTTCCAAATTCCTTAGAGACTTAGATTATCCATAACCCCTCCCAACTTGAAAGTATATAATGGGCCACTCCTCGTGACCCAGAGGCAGCTTTCTGCCCAGAAGTCTGTCCCTGCACTTCACAATAAATTCACCTTTTTGCACCGAAGACTTCTCAAGAACTTTTTCTTGGCCCTCAGCTTCAAACCCTAACATCTTTTCCTACCTCAATGGGCATAAAATTGTTCATAATATTCCTGTATTTATTGTGAAGTTTGCAAAATCTTGTTGGGGAGGAATTTCCTCTGTCCTTCTAGCTAGACTTAAAATCAGGTTGACAAAAGGCAGATTAAGAGGAGAAAATCTAATTTAATAGGATTTGTACTGTATGGGGAACCCACACAGATATGGAAATTCCAAAAACAGACAACAGGAGGCTGCTAAGTGCTAAGGAGAGGGGAAGGGTCTGAGGATACAAAAGGGAGGAAGACCTTTAGGTGGAAGGTGAAAAGGGACATTTGGAAAACAAAGGTTGCTCTGTTGTGTAGATAACTTTCTTAGGTAGAGAGGAATCTCTGTGAATAGCTCTCTTCCTGATAAAGAGGCAGTGAGGGGGAGGTAAAGATATTTTCCTAAAACTTCTGGGTTTTGATTGCTTTTCACTCAAAATAATGTTCATGCCAAGGTGGCCCGTCTCAAGGTGGCCCCTGTAATCTTTATGATGTTTCCCCTCTCACTTCTGATATTGACAATATGTATATTTTTCTTTTTTTTTTCTGCTCTATATATCTTGAGGCTTGTCAATTTTATTGATCTTCTCAAAGGACCATATTTTAATTTCATTGATTTATGCTAATTTTTGTTTTTTCCATCTCATTGGTTTCTGCTCTTCATAATTTCCTTCTTTATGCTTACTTTGTGTTTCATTTGTTCTTTTCTAGTTTCTAAGGTGGGAGCTTAGGTCTGGAGCAGCAAATTTTTTTCATAAGGGGTCAGAGAGTAATTATTTTAGGCTTTGAGATTCATATGATCTCTGTTACAATTAATCAACTCTATTGTTGTAACATGAAAGCAGCCATAGACAATGCATAAATCAATGAACACGGCTGTGTTTCAATAAAACCTTATTTACGAAAATAGGCAGTGGATTCAATTTTGCACATCTACCATAGTTTGACAATTCTCAGTTTATATCACCAAGTTGAGACTTTTTATCTTTTCTAATATAGGCACTTGGTGCTATAAATTTCCCTCTAAGTACTATTTTAGATGCATCCCACAAATTGTAGTCTGTCATATTTTCACTTTCATTGGAACATGGAGAAGTTTTAGTCATTAACAATAAATCTGGTCTTTATTATTGTCAATCATCACCACCTCTGAGAGCTCAAAGTTAATCCTTGATGTGCTGTTACTAAATGAATGCAGGCCAGGAATGGTAACCTCCACTGCTGCTATCCATAGTGTGGAGTTCAGTTTTTAGGTAGATTACTGTTCCTCCATGACAGGCTTCACCTTGAGCCAGAGAGAGACAGGCCTAAGGGCATGGGTGTGAAAACTATTCCTGGAATTTAGCTTCCTTGTGTGACCGCCCAGCCCCTGAGTTGTTCAAATGCTCCAATGAAATGCATAGATTTAGGTAATTGCCATATAGGGAATAAGGAACTCACCTACGTGTGTAGAGCCGTGTGTAGTGACGTATGTGCTTGCACACTTGTGCATAAAAATGCTGCAAAGGAGAGAGGCGGGGCTTCTTGCCTTAGCACTGCGCTGTGTCTGTGTGTGCCAGTGTGCCCCAGCTAGCTGGAAATAAACCCTCGTGCTCTTGCATCCAGCCTGCCTTTTTGTGGGTTCTTTTGGGAGGGTCTGGATCCGGACATAACAATAGAAGCTTGCACCCTCCCTTCTCTGGCCCTACATTGAAGGCAGTGTAGGGTTCTACATTTTTCTCTTTTTTTTTTTCTCTTTTTTTAGATTTTATTCATTTATTTGAGACAGAGAGTGAGTGAGAAAGAAAGCATGAACAGGGGGAGAAGCAGAGAGAGAGGAAGAAGCAGACTGCCCACTGAGCAGAGAGCCTAATGGGGGCTCCATCCCAGGACCCTGGGTTCATGACCTGAGGTGAAAGCAAACGCTTAACCTACCGAGGCACCCTGGTTCCACCTTTTTCAAAGACACCAAAGACCTTTACAGCCTCCCTTCTCCAATTATGGCCTCCTCTACTTCTTAAATAAAATAACTTGGTCCCTAGCACCAAGAACCCCCGATAACAAAAAAATATTGCAAGTTTACTTATCTCTGAGGATGGATGGATGGGGAAAGGGAATGCATTTCATTTAGATCCCTGAGAAGGGGACATCAAAAGGGTATTAAACATGAAAGAGATTTGTTGGAGGAGCAAACAAGAGAATGAGAGGAGCATCTTCAGATTATGATGCAGCTCTGACAATTCTGAAAGGTAAGAGGATAGAAGAATCTTGGACTGCAGCACAGTTTCAAGAAAGATTCAGCCAGGTCACTGGAAGTACTCAGCCAAATTCATCTATTGGAGCGGTCCCACATCTCTTCTTCCTTAGCACCCATCCTATGATTAGTTGTTGGCTGGAAGAAGCCTTCAGGGAGTTATGACCTTAAAATTAATGTAATTGTGGATCCCATGAAGACCTTAGAAAGAACTTCCAAATTTCCAGAGCACCTGAATTCTATCTCCTCTTAGTAAAGGAATTAGGTAGAAAAGAGCCAATGCCTTTATTACTTGTTGGTTTCCAGCTGCTGCAATCACCAAGAGGCAGAGCTCACTCCCCTCACCATGAGTCACCAGGAGTCCCCAGGAGTCACCGTGCCAGTGGAACTACCCAGCACTGCAAGACCTTCCACACCCCAACCATGCTTGCCTTCTGTAGCAATGACAGCTGTCAAAACAATATTTGACAGACATTACCTGCCTTGTTCTGAACTGCACGAACCACAGAAAAATATACCTGCTCCGATAAAACAGTCCAACATTACGATAAAGGCCACTACATGTACTTCTTGGCACATCACCAGTAGACCACACCTACAATAGTGTGTGCTGTTATGGGCATCACAGCTCTGAATTTCTTGACTGTTGCCCAATGTAAGAGCCACTGAAGCATTAGAGGATATGACCAACGCAGTGATGGGTGAGCATAAATTCTGTGCCTACTTAGATGGGAACTCAGATTGGGTAAAGGCAAAGCAGATTCAGCTCACTGGACCTTTTAGTCTTCACTGAGGATCAGTGAATCCAGGGTAACAGAGACTAAACCAGCCAGAATATAGGCAACCCTACACAACTTCTTCAGAAGCTGTTTTCTCATACACTACAGCAAACCTAGAGACCCACAGACAAAATGCCTCATTGGGTAAACTGAGATAAGGGAGTAAAACCAAAACAAGGACCACTCTCTGGATACCTCTTTCTCTTCATAATGTTAGGCAGTGGGACCACATCACTGCCCCTTCCCGCAGAGCTGTTACTATCTAGATGTGCCCTCCCATGATCGATCACTGAGGACCCAATAGGTCTTGGTTTCTCATTATAAACTTTTCCCCCTGGTCATTCAAATGCCTCAAAAACAGCTTCCAATCTTGGAAGGCTGTGTAGTTTCCCATCTGTTGCCTAAAGCTGGGCTCTCTGAAGGTGAAGGGTGAGGCAGTACGTGCCTGCATAGATCAGCCCAGGGCTCTGACCAGCTCCTGGCAGAAGCCAGAGTACGAAATTGAATAAACAATTCCCAGGGACATTTACTAATGGTAAAGCTGGGAGGCACTTTAACAAAGCACTTGAACCCGCAGAACTGAGAGCATGCTATTTTAAAGACTATTTCCCTATTTATTTAATTCTTCCATTTACGCAACATATGCGAACTGAGGTCCTGCTCTGTCCAAACCCTCTACTAGGCACCTGGGACACAGGATGAACAAAAAGCTGCTGCAAGAGTTCAAGGAGCAGCCTGAACCTGGATTAGGATCATGGAAGCTGAAGGGAAGGGATGTGGGTGCATTAGAGCGATATTTAAGAAGACTAAGACCCAGCCATCTCTGAGCACCTACCATGTGCTAGGCCCACAGCTTGTCTTCAGCAAACTGCAGTCTGCAGGCTATTTGCAACATGAACATGTAGGAAATGCTGGGCCACTTGTCCCAAAGCAAGAAAGGGTCTTCCCTCGCCCTTACTCTCTCCACCTCTCTAGACCACAACACCATTCCACAAAGGCTCAGCAAGGCTAAGGGAGGGCCTCAAGCTAACGTAGAATATGGGAGGAGAGCTGCATCTACTAGGATGCGCTTGCCTTAGGGACACTCATGGGGCAAATGAGGTCCATCATCGGGGCCCACCCTGTGACTCAGCACCACACCCTTGTCCAGGTCCCCACTGGGGGTAGACACCGCTGAGTTGAGGCAGGAAGTGAGCAGCAGAGATACTGGGTGATGTAGTGGAAGGGTGGGACCCCCAGTGAGAATTCCATTGTTCCGCTAGACTTCACTTACAAAACACAAGTTCAAAGATAACATTACTAAGACTTTCAAGTCGGCTGACACAGAACATGAAACCTCGAGTGCAGGGCTCTTCTGAGCCCAGGGCCTTTTGCAGCTGCACCGGTCACACACCCATAAAGCCAGGCCCGGTGCCAGCCACGGCGTTAGACTCTGTGATAGAAGAATGAGTCAAATGCCATCCCAACCCACCCCCACTGGGACAGGGCGGAGAACCACAGGACACTCTTGGGACTTGAGGGAGATTTGACAGAGGTGAGGTCTAACCGAAGTGTAAACTGTAACTTGCTACTGGGGGAAGGAGGAGGTGGCGGGGAGGGACCTCCCGGCAGAAGGAGCAGCAAGTGCAAAGGTCTGGAGATGAAGCAAGAGAAAGCAGGGAGCCTCTGGGGATCCACGGCTACAGCTCAGAGTAACCAAAATGAAAAGGGAGGGGGCAAAATGAGACTGGAGAGGCAAATGGGACAGATTACAAAGGACCATGAAAAAGGTGCTCAGGACTTTTTGAAGTTTATATTAAAAGTCAGAGGGAAATCCTAAGAAGTTTCAAGTTGAAAAGTGATCAAATTCTATTTGTGCTTCAGAAATCACGTTCTGGAGAGGAAACTGGAGCAGGCTAACCGTGGGAACGTGAAGCCCAGCAGTGTGACAAAAGAAGACCATGCAGGAGTAAGCCGTGTCATGAAAGCAGAGGACCGGGGCCACAGGCTGGAAGATCGGGAAGCCACGCCTAACCTGCCTGATGAGAAAGAAACCACTGTTTGTAGGTAGATGGCAGTAGGGTGGGAGTAAAATGGTTCCCAGCAGAGGAAACCAGAGGTGCGGGAGTAGGGGTACGGTGTCTTCTGGGGACTGGTACTTCCACATGGCTGGAGCAGGGAGTAAAAAAGCAAGGCTGGCCAGAGATGAGGATGGACAAATGTGCAACTGTCAGAAGCAGTGATGGAGGAGACTGGCCTCTGCACTGAAGATGAGAAGAAGCCAAAGACTAAAGCAAATTTCACCCCAGAATGGCCACTTTGTTGTATCTGCAGAAGTTGCAGCTGCGCCAGACTGGAGACGAGGAGCCCTGTTGGGAAACTGGTACAATGATCCAGATCAAGCATCCCGGTAGCCTGGATGAAGACTGGCAGTGGGACTGGAGAGGTGTGGAGAAGGTGGAACTGCAGGATCTGGTGGACAACTGAATATGACATATGAGCATCAAGAGGAGGAGGTCCAGAGGATGTCCACATTTCTGGAGTCTGTGTGGATAGTGGTGTCGTGCCCTGGGCTAGGGACCCCGGGGAGGAGTGCACAGAGGTGGAGGAGAGGAAGAGCTGGTCTTTCCTATATTCTGCTCATTAGACATGTAGGTGAGATGTTCGGTAGACATGGGGCACAGGGATCTGGCATCACATGAAGATTCTGGGCTTGGCTATGAGGTTGAGTGTTTTCCACCTATCCTTGGTAAGGAAACCGTAAGAGAGTGGGAGGTCTTCCCAGCAATTCTAACCCCCATCAGGGAAACAACAGCCTCTCTGGGTGAGAAGTGCCATCACTCCTGGTTTCAAGCAGGTACCGGTATCACATGGCTGAGGAGAGGCTGGACTGCAAGACTTCAAAATCCGTTCAGTTGAACCTCTAACTCAACAGTCTTTACCACCCTCTAACATTCGTTTTCCTTTGCACATCACAGGAAAGTTCAACTCAACTTCAGAGGCAGACCTTCTAATGCTATGACATCAAAATTACCCTTACTTACAGACTGTGTGCTGTCTCATGCTATCTTCCAAGCTTCTTCTCCTCTTGGAGAACCACACCTTCTCCTGGCACTTTCCTCTTCTTTGTACCCCAAAAACTCTGATCTTCCAGCTGCTACCTCCCTTCCCCACTAGCCTGCCTGCCCTCCTTTCTGCCTGCCCTGGTAACTACCATCATATATCTCTGTGACTGATGAACAGGGAGTTAATCAGAGTGCAGTCAACTATACCCTCGAATCATGGACTCATTTTGAGTTGTCTTAATTGAACCATCTCCCTGGGAAAGATGAGCTGCAGATAACAATCAGGAAGGCTTATGCAAAGGGTAAAGAGATGGGTCTTCTAAAATGAGTATATGTCACAGTCAGGTGACAAGAACCTTAGGTTCACCTGAAATCATTCAGCCCACCAATCATCACTCAGCAAATGTTTACTTTGTGGGATCTCCAGGAATTCAGGTTTCTGATTGTCTGTGCCCTCAAGCTATTTTTCTGCCTTTGCCTAACTTGAAGGCTTGAGAGCTTGAAGACTCTTCAGGGAAGGATGAACTTGGAGGTGGCTTCCTCATAACACCAAAGAAACAGCTGATAGGCTGTTTCTTCTCAGATAAAGGAAAGCGGCCCAGATATGAAAACCCTTTCAATGCAGCTTAGCTTCTTCTGCTAGAAAGAAGCAAAGGAGGTTGCAGCAGACATTGGCCAGTCATTTTCCAAATGGCTTCCCATGCTTTGCCACACAGAACTACATTGCCCACCCGGCATTGCCTTTGGGGAGTTGAGAGTTCTGGCCACACAGTTTCTCGAGTGCCAGGTCCATCTAGGCCAACACGCCACCACACAGGGCACAGCTGGAAAACGTGTGACCTATCCAGAGGGTACTTTGAAAAGCAGGGTGTTTCTCTCGCTGGCCGAATCTGTGTTCAGGTGAAGCCAAGCTCTACAAAGTACATTCTCACCCACAATTTCAAGGAGGAACTGAGCCCATTCTACCTCTCCGATAAAAGGAAATTTAAAAAGTGGCATCTGCAGGCAGAGAGCCAGGGTATATCTTGACTCCTAAAGTCTTGCTCAGAGTCTCTGATGGTTCAAAATCAGAAGGGACAGAGGTACATTCAACTAAAACTAAATTCTGGGCAGTGTCTGCACTCAGAAGGAATAATTAGTGAAGGCAATCAGGTTCTGTTTATCCTTCTATCCCAAGGAAAAAATCATTGGTTACTTTTAGCAAGGCTTTGTATCACCCTTCTAGATGCCAGTCCCAGGGAATACTAATGTGGCTTGGGCCCCTGCTATGAAATGCAACCCAGCTGATATTCAAACATGCATAAACATCGTCATTTGCTAATAGTGGCTAATGGCTTTAATCACAGAATAAAACAAATCAATAATTAACCTTAGCAGTAGAAGTACAACTTGGATTCAAAAATAATGAATTCACTAATGGCTCTTGTTGCCATTAGTACATATATGTCAGGGTAAATAGGCAGAAATATGCCCATTTCCAAGTAGCTAATCTATTCATGAATTATCAGATTATGACTCCAATTTGGACATGAACGAGGGCAGTAAGCCATACAGCTACCAACGTATCTCTAATTTATTAAGAAAATGCTAAGCTTCCATGTGAAACCACTTATTTACCACTGCTACTCACATTAAATGCCGGGTCTGTGCCAGAAGCAGGTGGCAGAGAGCAGTGGAGCGACCACTCTGGCTCAGGGAGCCCACGTCCCAGCAGAACAGGCAACTACGGCCCTGGGATGAAGGCTCGGACAGAGGGCTGCTTTAATGCTGGGCTGCACACAGGCAGACGCACACGAACTGCCTGGCAAAGCCTGGAAAAGAGAGTCATTACGAGAACAACAATTGAGTTAGGTCACGAAGGATGAGTAGAGGTTGCCAGGCTGACAAAAGGGAAAGGTCAAAAAAAAAATTATACAGAAGAGGAAACAAGCCTCTCTAAGACACTACAAGCATATATGTGTGGCTACCAACTTAGGGACTTGTAAGGATGTCGCAGATACTGGAGCTGGGGAGGGAACAGCAAGCCTGATCACAGAGGGTCTGGGGTATCTTGCTGAGGTTTTTCAGTTTTTTCCTAATAGACAATGAGAGCCACCAAAAAAAAAAAAAAAATTATAAATAATTAGAAATAAGATACAAAAGCACTGAGAATTTTGTTCATACGCTTTTTATAGATAGTAGAAATAGGTTTTATGTGAGGAAATGTATGTTTATCTCGTTTGTCTCAAATCATAAGCAGTTTCCCTAAAGGCTCAAATGATTGAGTAATTCTCATGATTTAGAAGTGCTGAGCTGGACAACCCCTTTGATAAATGCAGAGATATCTACCAAAAGGCTAGACTGGACTTGGGTCATATTCAGTTTTATTTACATCTGACTGTGATGTTTTGTGGTGCTTTGTTTTTAACATAAGATTTGAATAAGTCCAAGATCTTTTAACATAATCTGACAGATCCTCTCTCCCTTTTATGAAGCGTGATATGGCAGATACCTCTGTTTACCTAGCCAGAGGTCAAAACCCCCTTCTTAAATGCTGGGATGGTGGGGGGACCTCTGATTTTGTTCCTGGTGTCTACTGCTCCCCCTTCCGACTAGAGTAAATGTCGATTGGTAAAAGCCACACAGGTAGATGGCATTGTCCTTGCCAGTGATTGGCCTATCACCAAATTCGGGGCAATGATATGTAAGATGTGATCTATGGGGGCTTCTCAGGAAAATGTTTCTTTCTGAGAAAAAGGATTATACCCTTCCTTGTTCTATCTCAAGAATTAGTAGGAAGCTATCAGTTATTGTAAGGGGAAGCAGCCTGAAGACAATACCAGTTTCTAAAGATAGCAAAGCAAAAAGATGAAAAGAACCTGAATCTTCCATTATGCAGCTGAGTTACTGAAATAATCAACTAGAAGCCATCCTACCTCCAGGTTTCTTATGTGAAATAATAAAATTCTTCTCATTTAAGCCAGTGGCCCATTACATCCCTACTGTCATAGGTGGTCTACGGCAGGTCTAGCTCAGCTGGTACACACCGATGTCACCATCTTGGTTGTCATGGCTGGCACCCATCCTAACAGGTCAGAGCCTGTGCTGATAAATATTTCATTGCTCCTTATCTAGGGGACTGGCTAAAAGTTACCAAGAGAGAGTTTTGAAAACGGCAAGAGAAAAAGGACTCATCATATACCAGGGAGCTCCAATAAGATTACAGGCAGATTTCTCAGCAGAAACCTTGTGGGCCAGGAGAGGGTAGGAATGATATATTTAAAATATTAAAAAGAAAAAAAAACTATCAACTAAGAACACCATACTCAGCAGAGCTGTCCTTCAGAAAGAAGGAGTAATAAAGACTTTCCCAAACAAAGAAAAGCTAAAGGAATATAAAAGCTGTAAAAGCTAAAGGAATTCATCACCACTACACCTGACTTACAACAAATGTTAAAGAGAGTTCTCAAACTGAAATAACAGAATGCTAATTAATGATGTAAAAACAGGGGCCCCTGGGTGGCCTAGTCATTAAGTGTCTGCCTTTGGCTCAGGTCATGATCCCAGGGTCCTGGGATCAAGCCCCACATTGGGCTCCCTGCTCAGCAGGAAGCCTGCTTCTCCCTCTCCTACTCCCCCTGCTTGTGTTCCCTCTCTCACTGTGTCTCTGTCAAATAAATAAAATCTTTAAAAAAAAAATGTAAAAAAATATGAATGTCTAAAACTCACCAATAAAAGTAAATATGTAGGAAGAGTCAGACTTTCTAATATTATAATGGTGGTGTGTGAATCACTTTCAACACAAGTTTAAAAGTTAAAAAACAAACATATTAAAAACAACTATAATAATTGTTACTGGGTACACAATATAAAAAAGAGGTAAATTATAACAATAACCTAAAATGTGAGAAGAAAAGATATAGTTTCTGTATGCCATCAAAGTTAAGTTGTTATCAGCTTAAGATAGGATAACTATAAGAGATTTTATATAAGCCTTATCGTAAACACAAAAGAAAAACCCATAGAAGATATATTTTAAAAATGAGATAAAGGAATCAAAGCATACTAGAATAAAAGTCATCAAATCACGAAGGAAGACCCCCAAGAGAGAAAGAAAGGAACAAACCAGTGAAAAAACAATTAGCAAAAAGGCAACAGTAAGTCCTTACTTATCAATAATTACTTTAAACATAAATAGATTAAATTCTCCAACCAAAAGGCACAGAATATCAAAATGGGTTTTTACAAAAGAGATCGAATGATATGCTGCCTATAACAGACTCATTTTAGCTTTAAGGATACACATAGGCTAAAAATGGGGGACAGAAAAAAATATTACAAATAAATGGTAACAAAAAAAAAAGCAAAGGTAGCTATACTAAACATCAGACAAAGTAGACTTTAAGCTAAAAATGGTCATAACAGATAAAGAAGTTCATTGTATAATGATAAAGGGGCAAATTCATCAAGAAATTATAACGGTTGTAAATATTTATGTAACTAACATCAGAATACCTAACTATTTAAAGCAAACACTCACAGAACTAAAAGGAGAAATAAACAACAATACAACAATAGGAGATTTTAGGGTCCCACATACAACAATGGATAATCATCCAGACAGAAAATTAATAAGGAAACAGAGGATTTGAACAACATCATAGACCAAATGGACTTAACAGACGTATACAGAATATTCCATCCACCAGCAGCAGCAAACACATTCTTCACAAGTTCACACAGAACATTACCCAAGGGGTACCATGTGTTTTAAGCAACAAAACAAGTCTTGACAAATTCAAGAAGATAGAAATTATGTCAAGTATCTTTTCTGAACACATGGCATGAAACTAGAAATCAATAACAGGAGGAAAACTGGGAAAATCACAACAATGGACATTAAACAACACACTCCTGAAGAACTAATAGATAAAAGAAGAAATCAAAAGGTAAATCAGAAAATATCTTGAGACAAATGAAAATGGAAACACAACATACCAAAGCTTATGGGATGTAGCAACAGCAGTTCTAAAAGGAAAGTCTATAGCTATAAATACCTACATTAAGAAAAAAGAAATATCTCAAATAAACAACCTAATGTTATACCTCAAGGAACTATAAAAAGAAAAACAAAGTAAGCCCAAAGTTAGCACAAGGAAATAATAAAGATTAGAGCAGAAATAAACCAAATAGAGTATAGAAAACCAATAGAAAAGATCAACAAAACTAAGAGTTGATTTTTTTTTTTTTAAGGATAAACAAAATTGACAAACCTTTATCTAGGCTAACCAAGAAAAAGAAAGTGGGGACTCAGATAAATCAATGAATGATGAATCATTACAACTGATACCAAAGAAACACAAAGGATCATAAGAGACTACTATGAATAGTTCTATGCCAGCAAATTAGACAACCTAGACAAAATAGATAAATTCCTAGAAACATACAATTTAGCAAGACTAAGTCATGAAGAAGTATAAAATCTGAACCGACTAATAATAAGTAAGGAGATTGAATAAGTAATCAAAAATCTCCCAACAAAGAAAAGTTCAGGACCAGATAGTTTCACTGGTGAATTATACCAAATATTTAAAGAAAATGAATGCTAATCCTTCTCAAAATCTTCCAAAAAACTGAAAAGGAAGGAATACTATTCCTGATGAATACCAATGAGAAAATTTTCAACAAAATACTCGCAAACTGAATTCAATACAATGGAATATTATTCAGCCATAAAAAAAAAAGGTAGGAAAGTCTACCATTTGCAAAAGTATAGATGGATCTTCAGGGCATTACACTAAATGAAATAAGGAAAATCTTGATCAAAGGGTATAAACTAACAATGGTAAGATGAGTAAGTTCTGGGAATCTAATATACAGCATGCTAACTACAATTAGCAATATTATACTATACCTGATATTTGCTAAGAGCAACATACCACAAGGGGGGGATAACTGTGTGAGGTGACAAGTGTGTCAACTAACCTTATTGTCATAATCATTTCACAAAATACACATATATCATCACATTTTATACCATAAACTTATACAATGTCATATGTCAATTATATTTCAATAAAGCTGCCAGAGGAGACAGGGCGGAGAAGTGGTTGGAGCCAAATCCCAGAGAACCTACAGTGAGAATATGAGACTTAATTGTATTTGGAAAACCACAAAGTGCCATTGCCAATTTGCAGATCTCTCATGGTTTCCTTGGAGCTAACTGACAGACAATACATTTGGACAATACAATTGTCAGCTTTGGCCCCACCAGTCCCAACCAGACACGACTTGTCATACTGACACTTCTGCTCCATGTGTCACCAAGTGGAACCTAAAGTTTAGCCTGGGCCAGTACCTGATCTCTGCCTCATCTCTGCCTCATCTCAAGAGAGGCCAATAAGATAAGGAGTTAGAGCCTTAGAATTATGGAGAGCCCTCAAAGATCATCTAACACGGAACAGTGCAATTGAGAAATATGGGGCCAAAGGGAAAATAACTCCCCCGGGGCTCTACTGAGATAAAAACTAGATCCAGACCCGAAGCCTAACCCATCCCCGGGCCAAGGCTTTGTTCCAACATAGCACTGGCTTTACAAACCTGCTGGTCTTGCAAAACAGTCACCACGATCCTCCTGCCATTCACCTCTCAACGGTCCCACGAGCATCTGTGCGCATATCCATATGTGTGCACTCACATACAAGAGAAAGGCATGATAAAAAATAAGACATGAGGACTTTCAAAGGACATTTATAGGGACATAGCATAAACATCCCTCCAGCCTGGCAATTTCCCACCTACTCAGAAAGATCATTCATAGGAAGAAGTGAAAACATGACAGCCCACTTCTGGGCATAGGGACAACAAAGCTATTCCTACTGAAAAAAAACAAAACAAAACAACCCCAACACTCAAAATGCTGATTCCTGAAGTCTTCTCCTTTCTCCTGCAGACTGTGCCTCTCATCCTGTCACCACCCCACCCTCAGCGCTACTCCAGTGGCCAGGCAGGTAAGGACCAGTGGTTAATGGCTAGCAAGCTAAGGTGAAAAATCTGCCATGCCCTTTTCTCCAGTGTCTCTGCACTTATTTAAAAGCCATTTCATTACATTTAAAGGCCCGAGACACTTGTAACTATATTGAAAAATCAAAGTCACTTAGGAACCTAGAAAGTGGAAATGGCTAGAACCCGGTTTGGAGTAAGGATCGGAGATGGTCACGAGAGCTCAGGTCATTTCCTGTTTATCCTGGTCACCCCTGCCATGTGTGGCTGGAAATGGAGACACAAGTCTTTCCAGAAAGACTGTAACTTTCAGGCCGTCTGCTCACCATGCAGTAAGGAGAACAAATGAAAAGAGCCAGCTGGACAGTGACAGCCAGCCATGGCTCAGTCTCAGGAATGTGCCTCTCCCTGGACAAGCAGTCACAGTGTGCTACACAGGCCTCCTCTCCCTCAACTGACTGTGAGCTCTTTTTAACCCTGCAGATAGGGAACGATTCCTCTCTGGGCCTCGCTCAGGCCCTGCAGAAGCTATACCAGTGCTTGAGACACACGGTTTACCATGCTTGCTTCATTCCCAATCGCGCCTCCTTCTCCTTCCTGTGAACCCAGGGACTTTGCTTGTGATATCTTCATCCTGCTGGGATATCACTTTGCTGTATGTACATCTTATCTCATCCTAAGTCCAAACCCCTAAAAGGTAAACTAGCCATCCTTACCGCTGCCAGACTGCCTCCTGCCATGCTGGGACATAAAACCCCCAGACAAATGAATGAACAAAAGAGGATTTTATCTAAATCAGAGCTCCAGTTTCTATGCAGTGGTCTTATCAGACCACCCTTGAGGTGGTCTCATAAGCAGGTGTCCAATGAGTGTTTGTCTATTAAAACAGAAAGTCACCAGACTGATCGCTGTGTCTGCCTCTGAAAGCCAGTTAGCGGCCCCTTGTCTGTAAGAGTCACAGTTTGTCTTTCCAACTGCAAGGAAAGGGGAGAAGTAATGTCTGATCAGTTCTAAACTAATGTTAGGCAATTAAACCCAGGGGGCCTGTTACAAGGTCAGAAGTCAGAGAAACCAAATTTCCAAACAAAGTTGGAATACATTTAAAGAAGCTTAAAATCTCCAAAGACGAAAATAGCTGAAGAATGATGTCTGAGGAATTTGGATTTAACTCGGCAAGTGACAGTTCAGCGAGAGGAGCTGTGAGCTGGGCAGTGAGACAAGCTGATGAGCTCATCCGTGGGCCACCCGCAACGTGACCCAACCTGCTGCGGGCCAGAGAGGTGGAGGCCCAGATTGGCTTCTTAAAAAGTGGAGAGAAATGGATGTGACTCAGCTGACCCCAGGGTCCAGAGCAAAGGCTTACTTGGACATCTAACGCCACTGGTTCCAGATAAGATGCGGTTTTGAGACAGGGGTGGAAGGGGAGGAAGCCAAAAAGGAAGGAGAGAAACGCAATTTGTAAAATCCTTGAATTGTGATAAAAATCCAATACAGTTGAAATTTCATCAGTTCTAGGAACCATCCCCAGAGTGGAGGGGAAGGGGCTGGGTTTTATCAGGTCAAAAAGTCAGCAATAAAGGAACTGTCCTGCGGTCAGGGCAGAGCCAGGCTGACATTTCGGCCCAAAATGCATTCCTTTTAAGGGCCAGGATTTTAAAGAATGTGCTTTTCAGCCTCTCCCACAAGCTCACACAGGCAGCCGAGGCAGAAGGCGCTGTGTGCGCAGCAAGATGTGTTTTTCTCGTTACCCTTAGATGCCTTTCAAGGCGTGCTCCCTGACTCCTCCCTCCTGGCACGTCTCCCAGACAGAGTGGGCTTGGCTGGAGGGTTGTGAAGGAACACACTTGCGCAGGGGAGGCAAGAGAAAATGTTTTCAGGTCTAGCTATGCCGAGGACTCACAGCGTATCATCTGGGCAGGCTGATGACGAGTGTGTAAGTCAAGGGAGAATGCCGTCCTGCTCAGAAATCCACAGATCTGCCCTCCGATGTGTAAAAAGCTCAAGTCAGAACATTGCTAAAGGCTACCTGGCATGCATTCATTCGTTCACTCATTGATTTATTTAACACATACTTCTCAAAAGCCTTCTCTTCACCCAAACACATGCAAAGGAAACCGTGTCAGCCCTGGAGCCATGTCTCAAATGATCACAACGCAACAACCACTTGTCGTGTTTTCCTGGTCATGGGCTGCAATGCTTGGCTAAACTCTGCTAGAGTCTATTCGTAGAGCAAAAGAAGGGGACTAGGTATTGGGAAGACTAGGGATGACCATGGCCATATTTTAGGGCTCTCAGACAACTAACCAACCAATCAACCAATAAACTGAACACTGCCTGTGAGTCTATGAATCAGAATATATTTCTGGGTAAATTGGAAATATGGGTTTGGTCTATGAGATTTCACTTTGCAGACACTTTTGGTGGGGATGTCCTAATCCAGGATACCAGTGACCAAAAAGCAAAAGTTATTTCAAACCTTCTGGACACAATGGAATCTTCAGAGTAAGTTTACTGGTGAACATTTATTTTTATTGCTCAGTTAAAACTGAACTTTTTCATTATAACAATAGGGGTCCTTTTTGCTTTGAGCTTTACATATTCAGCTACTGAGATGAAAAAATCTCCTGGTAATTTGACAAGTGATTTCTGCATTTGTACCAAAATGACATATAAAACTAAGGTCTAAGAAAACATTGCAACTAATCAGAATGTCTTAGAAGCCGTTATTCTACAGAAGTACTAAGGACAATGTCCAAAGCATACACATTTTTCCAGTCTCTAAATTAGTTCATAAACATCATTTGTATTTTTAGTGTAATAACAGGTGACATCAATACAACAGTCATTCCCACAAAAAGTTACATAGCTTTCTGAGGCAGAAGCCATATATTTTTTGGTCTTTGCTAAAGGAATTTTGAGCAATAAAAGGCACAAACCAGGCTTGTGAACACATGCATTCACACACATATAACAAATACCAATCATTTGTGAGAATAATGGGAAGAGCAGAAATTCACAGTATTGAAAAGGATATCCAGTGCTCAGTGCCTTCAAATAAGTCCTCAGCCAAATCAGCAGCAGTCATGTTTCCTATACTACAATGCAAAGATATGAATAGCTATGACATCTTAATAGGTGTTAAAACATTAAAATATTAATAGGTGTTTCACCACAGAAAGGTGCAGTGGTCAACTCAGTTTAGAAAAATGGTATATTAAACCAAATAAGCTGGCATTTTGTTTGTTGTTTGTTTTTATTGCTGATCATGAAGGAGCTGTAATGCATTCACACACACTGTGAATTCAAGATGGGGACAGACTATGCTCTATTTTCTCAACTTAATAATTAACCACAGAACCCTTTTTGTCAGGAGATACCAGTCTTCTGTGGGAATACTTCTATAGAGGACAATTACCTATGTCTTGGTCATAAATACCTTAAAAATCATCTTGGCCCTGTGGAATTTCCTTTGACACATCCATGTAAAGGCAATCCCTCCTCTGTTCCCCCACAGCAGTCTGAACAAAATACACTGAACCCCAAATATTTTCCTGTTTTACATACATCTTATATATTTACGTATTCAACATTACATATCCACATATGTAAGCTCCTTCAAGGCACAAATTATGCATCCACATGTCCTCAATGGTCCTTTGAGGACCACTGTCATGGTCCTCATGGTCCATAGTCATGATATTAATCTTCATAGAATGAATGAATGAATGTTACCATTTAAAAATAACCTACTTTACTAAAGATAATTAGTTTCTCTATTTAAATAACCTCACCCTGGGGCACCTGGATGGCTCAGTGGGTTAAAGCCTCTGCCTTCGGCTCAGGTCATGATCTCAGGGTCCTGGGATCAAGCCCCACATCGGGCTCTCTGCTCAGCAAGGAGCCTGCTTCCCCCTCTCTGCCTGCCTCTCTGCCTGCCTCTCTGCCTACTTGTGATCTCTCTCTCTGTGTCAAATAAATAAAATGTTTAAAAAAAATTTAAAAAACTAAATAACCTCACCCTATATATGGTTAATACTGACCAATTCATTCTGCCACACGTGCTGTCATCTGTGATGTAACGTATGTGTTGGATTACACACAGGCGCTCTGAAACAGTGTCTGTCAGGCTCTGTGCAGCCAATCTCTCTCCTGCTAGCCCTCAAAGCCCTCCAGTGCCAGCCTACCCTCCTGCTCTGACTTTCCACTGCTTCCTATCCACACCCTCCACCTCAAACAGCAAGACCCCCATCTTCCCTAAGTCTGGCTGACATTTCCCTGCCCCTGAGCATTTCCTGCACCAGTCTTTTCATCCTCAGTCTTCTGGTAAACCTTTCAAAGTCTACTTAAGCCTGGGCATTGCACTATGCAGTGGGTTACAAAGATGAATAGATAATGGTTGCTGCTCTCGGGATCACAGTGGCCACATATACGGGGATATGCCACACAGCACGGGGCATGCTGTGACAGAGTCCACTATGGGCCACTGTGTCAGCACAGCAAGGGTACTGGAGCAGGACTTCCTGAGCAGGAGCTGTTTATGCTGGATCATTCCTTGAGCTCCCTGTTACCAGTGAGTGTAATCACTGATCCTCAAAAGCAAGAATCTAGGCTCCACGCTCTCTCTTCCACTTCCCATTTGCATATAATCGACATACAGGGCTTGGCCATTGAGGCCATCAAGCATCCTCATCCATGCACTGAACTGGATGAGTTATTTCTGAGACTGTTCTACAAACAATGGCTGAGATTAGGAAACAAGGAAATAGGAAGTAGGAAGCAACTTATCATGGAGCTTACAATTGGAAAGGAAACAAGGAAATAGGAAGTAGGAAGCAACTTATCATGGAGCTTACAATTGTTCTCAAGCAAGATGGAAGTTAGAGCAGATGAAGTCACTATCCACACATGAGTGCATAATCACAAACCTTGATATTTTAATCCACAAACCATTTAAGGAGCATTTGAGGGGAGAAAAAATGAGTTCTGGATTCTTACCTTCTGGTAAGATCAAGAAAACACCAGCTCTAGAACTTGTAAATGTGTGTCAGGGTCTACAGAGAAAAGCCCAGATCAATGGCACAGTGATCTGGGAAGAACTGCTCATAATTTTTGCTCTTAATGTCACAGAGGGAGGTGTTGTGTGGAGAACCACAGACACAGCAACTCTAAAATCGAGTCCACGAGAAGAGCCCATTTTGTGAAGACCATTGAGGAACAGTGCAACCAACATATTTTGCTTGTATTTTCATTTTAATGTACATACAAGTATCCACACAAACCCTCAAGAGCTCTTTCAATAAGGCAGAATTACAGTTCTAAGCTATAAAGCACTGTGGTCATAGTTTAATTGGCAGTACTTTTTTCCTCCGAGGTACATAAAATAATGGTGCATCTTAAAATCAATAGTGTCTTAGATGCTATGAAATACGGAGGCTACTTGCTTACCCAGTCAACCCACTGAATCCTAACTGTAATTAAGTTTTCTCTTTATGTATTGCTCCAGTTGAGTTGGAAGCTCCTCCTCCTCCTGAGCTGTCCACCTGAGCTCCAGAAATATGTCAGTCCCCTTTGTGTTCTCTGGAAGAGAACAGCAAAATGTGAAAAACTTTAATATTTAATACTGGCCTGTTATCTTCATTTCTGGTTTCAGGAATTAGATGGGGATGACTTCATTGCTCTGCAGGCAACTGTATTGATGGAATGGGCCTCACTCTGTGCAACAGATGTGCTCCCGGAGAAGATGTGCTTAATTTAGATTTTTAAAAATTCAATTGTGTTCCCACAGAAAACCAGTTTGCTTAAGACATCACACACACACACAGGTACACACAGCCACACACACACAATTTCACCTGAGACTCCTACAAACACGGATCAGAAGACGAGTTGGGAGCAGAGCCCAGATCTGCACGTCCAGTTTCTGAATCCAGTGGCCACCCCCAGTCCTTTGAAGGATTATTATCTCTTTAGATTTATAAACCCAGAAAATTTGAGAACTCTTTCCACATTACCTCTTAAACATGGGGCAACATGGTGTTACTAACAAGTATGTAATTCATATATCTACAAGCCTTTGCTGCAGGCTTCTGTGTCAAGAAATAGGAAAGTAAAAACCAGATGCTCAGCCTCAAGGAGGAGATTGCAATTGATGGGATTTTCAAAACGAGGAAACGGTCCCAGGTCTAAGGAAATGGTGTTCGGTCACAGTATCCTAAGAGTGTTCACTGGAAGGATTTTCTCCTCCTGTCATTCTGAAATCTTAATGGGTTTGAATTGATTCACTGAGCCACGCCACTGAAAGGGAAGGGAAATGTCAAAGCTCTGTGTTTCCAGTCACGCATTTGGGGGCCAGGCCAAAGCGCTCTTCAGAACTTCTAGGTTTGAATGTGTTTCCATCATGAGAAATAACTCATTGCACAAGTCTTTCCAAGCACCCAAAATGTTCCCTGCCTTGCCCCCGGTCCCCCTCCATACAGAACGCAGAGCCTACTTGGTCCTCATTCATACCTGGGAGATGACAGTAGGGATGTGGAGGTCAGCCCCACGCTTGAGGATAAGGGGAAGCGACCTCAGCGGCTTTACTATTCCAGGGGGCTAGGGCTGTAGTTGCCATGGGAACAATGTATCTGATACCATTACACCACAGCCTACTAACACCTTTACTGCGGTGGGTAGAAAGGAGAACAGTGGAGGAATATGCCCAGAGGCCGGCAGTGGTAACAGTGCCTCCAGCACACTCTGCAAAAAATAATAAGACCTTCTTAGAGCAGCTCACACTGGCACCTGGAGGCTGCAGGAGACCCCATCCTGGAAACTTCCTGCTGCCTGGCACGAATGACCTCCCTCACTTCACTATATAAACTGCCATTAGTCTGGAGGCCTCAGACTGCCCCTGGATGTCTCTGTCCAAACCAGGGAAGAACTATAAGAAGAGAATCAGAGAAGTGAGTAGAGAAGGGTATTGATCTATAGGAGGAGATGTTGCATCACTGAGAACTCAATACAACCTGAAGGGAAATACAAAATGGTTTCATTACCTGTGCTAGAATTGAGGTCAATGGACCATCAGTCAAATTATGTACCTCGATACAAAGCCAGATGAGGGCACTCTTCCCGGACATCCCAACACACAGTTCTAAGGCCTTTCGTGCTTTTTTCTTTAGCAAGTTTTTTTTTTTCTAAATAACCACAAGGATCTCACTGCGGGGAGGAAAACACACCCTTAAGAAGAGGAGAGATGCTAGTGATTTAGTGGGGTAGGGACCACATGTGTGTGGGTGGTTGGGGTGTGGAAACAGTGAGGCATTCTTCCAAGGAATGGAGACATAAGCCCAAGTTCCCACCAATTAAAAAGGGTGTCACTTTCCCATCTGCCCCAGAACAGGAGTTGAGCTCACACTGCCAAGCAGTGCTGCTCAAAATCCACCTTCCCAACAAGAGAGGTGCAGAGAGAAGAGCAAAATACCAGGCATGAAGGTGTCCAATCCCTGGGGGGAGCTTTGTTCAAGCTCCAGTTTCAAGTAGACTACCTTGCTGAGAGCTCAGCTCTAGACTCATCCCTGAACCATACACATCTCCAAGACAGAGACATCCTGTGTCGATGCTGCCAGAGGAGAAAATGGGGGTCATCATTCACATTTCTGACCTACATATTGCACAAGAACTGTCCCGAAGCTGGAAGGTTGCATTCCATTAACTAGTTCCTTGGTCTGAGGCCAAACTATCAGGCAACACTTCCTGCTAACATGTTGGATTTTCCAACATAGAATTATGTATTCATGAAGGTATTTAGACCTAAATACTATTTAAGTTTTTTCATTTTCTTACCTGCCCTATTAATCTATCATTGGAATTATACATTTGACTCCCAATTATAAACCAAGACTTACCTCCAGGATCCTGATATTGTCTTAGAAATGCAGAGTTGAACCCAAAACAAAGCCAATAAAGAAGGCATCTAAAATTCCTTGGCACCACAACGCAGTTTGAGTCTTATTTAAAACAACTATTCATTTTAATGACTGTTCAAGTTTATTTTCATAAAAATGTGTTTTACATAAGCCCCAAAGTTTCATATACAATTAATTCCCTTCACAAAGAAACTGTGTTTCAAACCCATAATGGTCATGCTGGTCTCCATGACGGTAGAGCTTGTTTCTTTCAAGTTGTAGTTGCCTTTTTAACACTGTAATTAAGCTTGAGGGAAAAAAAATCATAATACAAACCAAATAAATCCTGCCCTTCATACAATTATGTATGGTATGTGGTGAGGAAAAAAAATGATCTAGGCTTTGTTTATCTTAAAATACACTTGGCAGCCACTTCACTTAATAAGCTCCTTTCTCTTTCTGAGAACAAGTAAGTCATGAAGTCCAAGCAGCAATGGAGGCACACGGGCGCCCTGGGAGGGAGGTGACAACGCCCCACTGCAGAGACCCACACCCAGGGCTCAGAATGCTGCTCAGATCCAGCTTCTTCATATTGTGAGTTTGTTTTTAAGTCTATCTCTCTGGGTCTTGCTCTCCTTAACATTTCTGCCTTCGGTGTACGCTAAAATTTACATAATGAGATGAAGCCCAACCGTGAGGACGTGCAACCATTGTGCTCCTGCAGAAGCCTATAGATCTCACTGAGTACTGCCTGCCTGCTGGGTCCACTCTCTACTACCCTGCCACTCCTCAATGACATAGGACCTAGAGTGAGAGCCTGTCCTGTTGGACCCCTCAGTGCTCTTTCGCTGGGGCCTGGACTCCACACACATATGAGTTTCCTCTGAGTCTACCTTGACTGGTCCCAATCATGAGTAAGCTGCCTCCCTTTCTTCTTCCCATTCTATGTTCACAGACTGGGGAGCAGTGGGACAACCCCCTCAAATCCACCCACATATTCCACCCTCATTTCTACTGCTGACAATCAGAACTTCCAACCTGGACTATTCCAAAGCTTTCCAACATCCCTACCATCTCCAAGTTCCGTTCCCTTCAACCCGAAGAGCACTGCAGGGGACGTGAGTGTTCTAAACACCCATCTAATCCTGTCATGCTTCCTGATCAGCAACCTTCATCAGCACTATTGATCAAAGTGTGGGCAAACCTTTATGCTGAATTTCAAGAGTCTGGGTCCCACTTCTTCAAAATTGATGTTTCCAACCTCTTCCTTCCTATTTAGTATAGAAAACACACTAGACTACTCACTGATCCTGCAAATACCCATCGTTTGATGGCCTCTATGGCTTTGCTAATGCTGTCCTTTTACTTAGAAGGTCAAGACTAATCTGTTTATATCCTACTCGGCATTCAAGGCTGGGCTCAAATACCACCTCCTCCCTTTAATAAGAACTTTCTTCTTCCCCACATGAGCCCCCTAAAACCCTTATGTAGCTGACTTAGAGCTCTTACTTTGTTTCAACAATAAGCAACCAATGCTCCAGGCCACACCTCACATTTCTGCCCTCGATGAGGATGGTTTACTCAGCATCCAGTCTGAATGCCCCTAGAGGACAGAAGCCATATCCGATTAATCTATTTCTCCTGCCGGCTAAAGCAGCTTGCATTTAATAGGCATTAAATATATATTTGTTGACAGAATAACTGAATAAGACACTTCCCCAGAGTTTTGTTTTATAAAGAAGAAGCTTAGAAGGAGGAGAGAAGTAAATTTGTGTACTTTGTTCTGGATTTTGTCTGACACTTTATCACATCAAGGTAGGTAGCAATCCTGTAAGTCTCAGATCAGATGTCACTTCCCCCATTAGGTGAGGTTAGGTTCCTCCTATGTACTGTCACACACACTTGCACACACATATACACACCCTTACTGTGAGTGCGGACTCAGGGCAGAGGAGGTGGATAGTTTCTTCTCCACCCTGACACGTTCTTCTACTGGAGGTGAACTTCCACTAGCATCACACCCCTGGCCTTGGCCTCTCTCTCTTCATTCCCCACTCATCCATGCTGAGTCTGTACTGATTCTTACAAAGGGGAAGAAGGGGAACCTGATCTGGTAACCCGACCCTCCTTCTCGCTCTTGGGAGCAAGGTCCCCATAAGAACAACATCCCAGACCTGCTTGCTCATCCCCTGAGGTTTCTACTGGGATGCAGGCTCTCTTGCTGCAAATGGAAGCCTTGCCCTAGCCCAGGCTGCTGGGACTGGTGGATCAGCTGGACAAACTCTGAGATTCGGTGTCAGGCGGACCACTTGTCTGAAGGTATAAGCTACATTCTCCAGTAACAGCTTTCTGTGAATTTCAGTGCCAACTTGATTTGCCATCTGCCTTACCCTCTCATCTTGTACCCTAGCGGGCTCAGCTCTTGGGTGAGGAAGAGGAGAGTTATTCATTGGACATTGTAACCCCGACTTCGTCTTATAATAATTTCTTATTTAATCATCAGTGTTCACTCTGGACCCTCGGCTCTGTGAGGACTGGCCCTTCTCTCCTTTTCAGCATGTCCAGGATGCCCAGCACAACTGGTGTGCACTGAATGTTAAACTCCAATGAAGGTCAGTTTTACAAAGTTACTATTAACACTATTAAGAAAGATTGGAAGAAAGCAGGAAAGAAAACAGGGAGAGAAGGAAGGGGAAGGAGTTCTATAACAGACTGGTTGGGGTGCCTGGGTGGCTCAGTGGGCTGTCTGCCTTCAGCTCAGGTCATGATCCTAAGGTCCTGGGATGGAGCCCCACATCGGACTCCTGCATAGCGTGGGCACCGCTGAGATGGGAGCAGATGCCTCCCTCTGCCTGCCCTACCCTCTTCCCCACCTCTGAGCTTCCAGTCCCACCCACTTCCCAAATTCCGGCCCCAGATGGAGCATGCACTTCCCACTCTGTCCACCAGGAGCTGCTGGAAGGAGGAACTGGAATGGGTACAGGTGAAAACACCTTGCACCAGGAGGAGGGGTTATTACTGCTCCGAGCCAGCCCCATGATTCCCCAGGCCTGCTGAGGCAGGCCCCTCCCGGGAAGCTCAGAGAATGGCATCTGATAGGCAAACGCTGCAGGCTCCTCCCACTGCACCTCCCCAGCCCCGCCTCCACTGCCCTCCCTCTGCCCCTCCCTCGCTGCTCCGTTCTCATTATCCTTCTGCTAATCGAGTACAGCTGGGCACTTGATCAAAGCTATTGGTTCTGTAACTCACCCAAATGCATCACGAGCGGAGACTTTTATGACCGTCCCGGGATATATATCTCTGTGATATATCTCCTCTGTGAATGTGCTCCGGCTGCCCCTGGAGTCTAGACACATCTCATTTCAAAGGATGTCTGAGTAAAGGAACCTGAGGCCTCTTACAGGTCTTCCTGCAGGCCACCCCTGCACCCCACGCCCCACCCCACCCCTAGCACCCAACCAACCACAGCCAGGGCACAAGCATTTCTCAGAAAATAGGCAGGAAAATTAGGGGTAATTACTTTGTATTTATCTGATCTATAGATGAACTAGTATCACCAGGCAGCACTCACAATTGAATACTCCCTGGGACTCCCGCACGGTGAAGATTTTACAAAGAAATTCTGCTCTATTGATAAGAAACATGTTGTCCTGTTTATACCCGTTATGTCACCCACAAAATGGCCTTTCAGTATTTACACATGCAACGTACATTAATGGTGATTATTAACATTGTGTTGTTGTTGTTGTTATTAAAACCTTAAGTTTTCCTCTCTGAGCTTCAGATACTTGAATGACACCCTTATTCATCTATTGGGCTGTAATAACAAAGTCCCAAGGACCGCAGCCTACACAAATTTATTTTTTCACAGTCATAGAATCGACGCCTGAGATCCAAGTATCAGCAGGTTTGGTTTCTTCTAAGGCCTCTCTCCTTGGCTGGCAGATGGTCATCTACCATCTGGGTTGTCTATCCTGGGTCTTCACTTGGTGTTTCCTCTGGGTGTGTCTGAGCTCCAATCTCCTCTCCTTATAAGGACACCAATCATACAGGATTAGGGCCGCCCTAATGACTTCATTTCAACTTAACTGCTTCCTAAACGACCCTGTCCCCAAGTACAGTGACATTCTGAGGTTCTGGTGGTTGGGACTGCAACACATGAATTTGGGGGGCACACAATTGAGCCCATAACACACCCTGCCCCAAATTTTCTCCTCACACCAGACCAGAAAAGCCAGGAGAACAAAATAAAGACCCAACTCCCAACCTCTACCAAGAACATGGAAATAGTTCACACATATCTCAGGAACACCCTCAACCCACAATCCCTTTAGGGCAACCTCGCTGGAACCAACTGTCCACCCAGGCATTAGGATGCCCAGTTCTGAGGTACTGAGAGGGGATAAACAGCTGCCAGCAGAGACTCCAGCTCAGCATCCAGGGAACATGAGGCAATGTGTTGGATCTTCCTTTCCCCCAAAAGGAAGAGTATACCCTGAGGGAAATGGCTAGAGAGCCTTAGCCTAGTTAACTTTCCTGAACCTTGGTCTTTTCATCTATATATGGAGGAGAGAACTGGATCTACTTCATGTAACCATGGGAAGATTAAATGAGAATATCTATGTTCTATTTAACGGTCTCCGGCATACAGTAAGTGCTCAAAACACACTAGCCAGAGTTGTAGCGGTAGCACTGGTGGTAATCAGGGGTTGGAATTTGTCATCCCCCAGATCTGCTCTAGTATTCCCATTTCCACAGCCTTGGCTGTGCTCTTGCCCTCCTGACCAAGAAAGGCCAAGAGAGGCCTCCTTCATTTTTTCCACCATCACTCAAAGGCCAGCTCCAGCTCCACATTCTCCCAGGTGGTTTCCTAGAACTCTCTAGCACACAGAATCTCTTTGCCTCTGGGCTCCACCAGCTCAGGCTAGCAGTGTTTTCCTTTGGCCCTAAGCCCAATCTTTTACTGGGGACTTGTGTGTCCTGCTAGCTGCCATGGAAGCCCCTCAGATGTGAGGACTCCATAGCTTCACCTCTTGCTATGTTCCTCAGGGTTGTCCCTCCAAAACACCCAGCATTTTCAGCCCTCTGGGTCTTTGCTCCCTCAGAACACCTCTTACTATGGTGCAACCCACCCCACACTGCTGGCTCAGGCCCTCCCTGACATTCTTCATGTAAAGGGAGCTCTTCGACCTCTGTGCACCCATGGCAACACACAACTCTGACACCCCTTTCTCATCTTCATTGACCTCCACTGAATGCCTACTCTGTGCCAGGCCCAGCAGGCCCACTATGTGCCAGGCACTGCATCAGGGGCCTCACCCACACTGGCTCCTCACACAGTAAGTACAATGACCCCCTTCATTCTACAAGTGAGAAAACCAAGATGCCAGCTGAAGTGACTGACTCTGGGTCATGTGGAAAAGAAGGAAAAGAAGGTGTGACTTTCTACGTCTGGCTGCAAACACAGCTCTTTTTATATCACACCAGTGATTCTCAAAGGAGTTGAATGGATACATAAATCATGTGGAGTCATGTAATGGAATAGTACCCAGCAGTAAAAAAGAATATACTACTGTTCATACGACATGGAGCATGAGCAAAGGAACTAGACACAAATCATGAACATATGATTATATTTATATGTAGTCCAGGAAAAGGCAAAACTCACCTACATTGATAGAAATTAGAATAGTAGTTACTTCTGAGTGAGTGGGGTGGAGAGATTCACTTGGAAGGGACATGAAGGAGCCTCTTGGAGCGCTGGAAGTATTCCATATATATCTGAGTGGTATTCATACCAATGCATATGTATGTAAAAATTCATATACTATATACTATATATGCATGTTACACCTCAATAAAAAATTTTGAAAAACATCTCAGGGAGGACATGTGTAGTTTTTCAAATATATTCAATATTATAATTTCATATTTGGAAACCAAAAAAAAAAAAAAAAAAAAACCACTCTATTGCTTTTGAAACACAAACTTTAAAGGAATTTTCAAGATTTATGTTTCTCCACAGGAGACATATGTTGAAAAGACTGAGCACACTGCACTACACTGTTCACATTCTGCCTCAGATCCGTGCGTACCTCTGGCTCCCCCATTAGACTCAAGGCATCCTTGAGGCAAGGCACCATCTTGGTACGGCGACAGCCAATAGCACAGGAACTGCCAGGTGCACAGGAAAAGGGCTAGTGAGTGATTGCTGAATGGGTCCCAGAAAATGGCTGGCAGGCCATCGCTGCCCTGCAGAACCCACAACAGTGCTAAAGCATCAAGAAATCCAGGCCCACAACCGCTCCTCCTAACTCTGTCCATCATTCAGACATATTTTGCAATTTAGAAAAAAGAACAGAAAACAAGTGCTGTGGAAAGCCTTGCTCTGAACCAAGGGCGCTGAGCTGCTGGGGGTCTGACTCCACCCCACTAATCATATACAATTTCCCCAGCCAATGCCTCTGCCCCCTGTGGGCAGTTTGCTCTGCGTGCAGACTCTAGGCACAGAGAAGCTGCTGGAAGTTGCTCTTACAGGCAGTGGCTTTTGCTGTTCTTAGAACAAAGCCTCTAATTTGTGTGTCAAGAAGCTTAGTGTATTTCACACTGTCATTCTCATCGTGAACTCCTAGGAGAGGAGAGTGAGCATGAACCTTCCGGTACTGAGCACCTGGCGTGTCAAGTCCCTGGTGCAGGGCCGGGGACATGGTGGGCACCTTCATGTAAGTTCACTAGCACCTTCCTTGGGAGTCCATGATGAGAAGGACAGCATTCAGAACATCAGCACTGTCAGCCAAGCAAGGCAGACTCTTCTCAGGAACCCACCCTATGCCATAGAGATTGTCAAGAAAATGAAGTGCCTTTGGTGGCTGATAACTGCCAAACCCCTTGATTAGCCAGGTCATGCTGAGCCCTGGAGAGAAAAATGCAGAAGCTACTTTGCTGTCTTTAATGTGGCAAAGTGTGAGTCTGTGACACCTTCCTGCAGTCTTTACTCTATGTCAGATCTCACAAAAGTTCCTGGCAAGTTCCTTCCCGGCTGTCAGCTTTGAAATACAAGTAGATGACAAGGCATCCTCAGGTTCAGTGAGGCGTTGGACCTTACAGGCTCTTCTTGCCTCAGTGAGGTATCATAAAGGTACCTCCTCATCTTTGTCAGATTCCGGGACAATCTCAGGCTTCTACTCACTGCTTTTGTGTCACTCCTTTGGAGAAGTTTGAGAAACTCTAGGAACTGATTACAGGATCATGAATGTCTAGCCTCTTAGTCATTCTTAATTAGAACTAGGTGGACAGATTAATTGGCAGGTCCTCTCTGAATACCACGAAAGGAACCAAATGCAGTCAAGCTACCCAACAATAGGAAGAAAGGGAGACAACAGACAAAGAAGGTCTTGTCAGGAGTGTCTCCAGAGACTATCAGAGTTGAATATCCCTTAGAGACATTCTAGTTCATTCCTTGCTCCTCCATGTTTATAGATGTCTCAAAGAAGGGCAGTAACCAAACTCATCCTCCCAGAGACCTCGAGGCAGGAATGGACCTTAGAGTAGGTCATGTCTCCCTAGTTACCAAAGTAAGGGGCTCCTCTCTCTTGCAATGAAGCCACAGGGTTGTTCTCCCAGTTAAGTCTCTCAGCCCTTGTCTGCTACCCAAGTTTGCAGAGTAAGTTATGTGGCCCCTCCACAGGTGAGAGCTGAATAGGGAGCCCAGCATGAGGCCACTCCTGCTGTCAGGGTCACAGACACTCACTCTACAGTTGTTCCATAAACCTAAAGGCCATAAAACCTTTATGTTTCCATAAAACCTAAAGGCCACCCAGGTAGCAGATAGATCTCATAATTCTTGGCAATAGTTTCCATACTGATATAAATAAAAATCCTTTTTACATTCATTCATGACCATTGGGGGGCATCTCTAATTATGAAGTATATTGTAGACCACAGAGGTAAATTTAGGCATGTTTTCTGCCCTCAGAGGGTCTTTGTCTGGTAGAAGAAACTTGTATTTAATAACAACTCAAGGTAGGCAGTGAGAACTATCCCCAGGAAGGGCCCAAGGCTCTACGGGGCATAGTTGGAAGAATCAGGGAAAGGAAAACACAGAATAGGAGAGATATGTGTTGAAGCTCAAAAGAGAGATATCTGAAGAGATGATAAAATGGGAAGGAACTAACCTGACAGGGTGAGAGGGCTCAGGACCAAAACCGGGGAGATGAGAATATGTGGGGCATGTTCAGAAAGCAGCGAGTTGACTAATCTCACGAGCCAGAATAAGTGAAAAGGAGAAATGAGAGGTAAGACCATAGTCTAATTTAAGAAAAGTCTGAATCTCAGAGGACCTTGAATGTCACCTTGAAAGCTTAGACTTTTTTCATTAAGCAAAAAAAAAAAGTTATGGAAGGACATGACCAGGGTCAAGGACAGCATGGGGCATTCAGAGTGACTTGAGTGAACTTTGCCTTTAGAAGAAAGATCTGAAAGCCTAAGAATCAAAGACAGAAAATACAGAATCCCCATATCAGAGGAGGAAAAGTTCTGTTCCCTTTTCAAGCTTCCACAATCCCTGTTCACCAGTTTTCCCTTCTCTCCTCATATATTCAGATCCTACCTCTCTTCTGGTTCATTCTTCACAGATCACAAATTGTCAAGTCTATCCCTTACATTTAGAAAATTAAATGTATACCCACTGCCCCCGATACCTTTCTCCTCACAGGACTACCCCTGTAGCAAGCCTCCCAAAATAAATGATTCTGTGCACACCCCACTTTTAGAACCACAGGGTATTCACAAGATGGCTCATTAAGGATAGAAAATAAAATACTAGAATCTCAACTTTTATTTATCTAAAAATATACATGTAGAATTATGTGCTACTACTCCAGTAGAACTGTGCCATGATTCAGTAAGAAGAATCCAAAAAAATTTTAATCATATAAAATTCAGAGTAATGTTCCTGGAAGGTTAACAGTAAATTACATTCTGGGGTCAGTTTATATTATCACCAAAGACAGTACCAGATGAAAAGAACACATTACCTGCAAAGAATATCACCAAATGCCTTAACAGCCACCAAAGACAGACGACAACAGAATATTATTTTCAAAAAGCTGAGAAAAAAGTAACTGTCCATTTGGATTTCTATACCCTGCTATGTTATCACTGAAGAATAACGGTAAAGACAAAAAAATCTTACTGCTAACAGACTTCTGCTGAAAGAATAACTTTCTTCCTCCAAATATAAAGGATGAAAATTAGGGAAATGAAAAGGAAGCCAGAAGAGTGAGGTGTAAGAAGGAAGGGGGAAATGAGTAAACAAGTGCATAAAAGTAAACAACAATACAAATAATTTAAAAAATCATGATTAAGGACTATAAAAATCAAGATGGAACTAAAAATACTGGATGAAAGAAATTTAGAAGGAAGGTTGTGAGCAGAGTTAAAACTTTCAAAATTATTTGTATTTTGGGGAGGATGACTGAGCTATTGATTAACTCTGATGTTAGGTAAAGTGTACATGAAATTATGTTTAAAGTGACCATTGGAAAAGAGGAAAAAAATATATAACTTCCAAATAAGTAACAGGGATAAAGAATAATAAAGAAAATGCTATCTATGTAAAGAAGGCAAAAAGAAGAGGAGAAATCAAAGCAAAGAAAAAAATAGAATACATCCAAATATATCAGTAATCACAAGAAATAAGATGGAGGAAACTCTATCCATTAAATCCCAGACTATCTAATTGGATAGAAAAATGATATCCTAGTCCTATGCTGTTTATAGGAAACACTCAAAACAAAAGATAGCTGTTGCATGTAAGAAGATGAAAAAAGATATACCAGATACAGATCAACCAAAGGAAGCCATTGGAGACAAAGATATTCACTATCCAATGATAAAAAGAATGATTTCCCAGGAAGAGATCACAGTTCCAACACTGTTCACACCTAAGAATACAATTGTAAAATTTGTAAAGGTTGTCAAAACTACCATGTGAAGTTGACAAATCAGCAATGACCATGGGAAATTTTAGCACCTTTCTCAATTAATACATTAAGGAGAGTAAAAACTAGCAAGTTACAGAAGATCTGAATAACATAATTAAAAGCTTGATCTAATGAACACCTAGAGAGAGAGAGCTTTTGGACCACACCCTCTGTCCACATCTCCTCACCTCCCATTCACTCTTCAACCATTTCCACTCTTAATGCTCTTCTTAAGCAACAGATCCAGAAGGTACCTACAACCGCCCAGTGGCCAAATTCTTACTCTTCTGCTTTTAAAGCTATTGGTTCCTCTCTCCTTGGAACTGTGATAACCACACTTCCAAGACCCTAGACTCCTATTACTTCTAACTCTTTCTTCTCATTCACTGTTGCCTTTGTGTGCTTAGCTTCATCTGCTGATCTTCCCCAGGGTTCTATCCTCATCTCTTCTCATCCCATTCCATAAGACCCTCCCTAACAACCTTATTCCCTGCCATGGATTCATGTCAGAAATGCAAGTTAAGGAGTGAAGGCAAAGTTCAGGAGCCAGCAAAGATGCATGTGCAGCCCACAGCTTCCCTTAGTGAACACCTTGTTGAATGCCAGGGCTTGGGGGTGGACGGGTGGACATGGACATGGTGACAGTCTCCCCCTAAATTCAGAACAGGGTCCATGCGTGTTTTATTCACCTTTACAACCAGCTCAGTGCTGAGGCTATGATCGATATTTGATAAAAGTTTGTTACTTGATTGAGCACACACTGAGTTTTGCATGTTCTTTAGAGAACTCCAGAAATAGTCTGTTGAGGGCTGGAAATCATCATCAATCTCTGAGCCTCCTCAAGGGCTCTGACTCAGGCCAGGAGCTATAGCCCAAACAATAGCCAAGATTCTGGTCAAGAGGTCAATCAAAGCCATCCCCTAGGGAGGCCACTCCTTGGAACCACTCTTTCTGCTTTGTAAAAACCAAGAGCACTACCTTAAATCCACTGTATCCCTGCTATTCCTTCCTGGCCCCCTTTTTCTCCCTCCCTCTTACAGAAACTTCCCTCCCTCCACCATCCACACAGCTGTGAATATACCCACAGTCCCTGGGTGAGACAGGACATGGGCACCCTTTGAATCAATGACTGGGGACCAGGGAAAGCAGTCTTCTGGCAGAGCAAAGTGGCCATTTTCACAGACATTTTATAAGCGCAAAAGCCAAACCCCAAGCTGCTGAAAAATCGGTCTCCTGTCCTTTCACATTCCTGCGGCAATAGAAGTTCATTTTCTCATCATATACTGTAAATTACAGGCTGAAAAGGTGGGTCACGTCTGACTTCAGCCTATAAATAGCTGATCTTCCTTTGCTTCCTCGGAGGGGCCATTCTCAACAGTGGCTTAGCTCAATGCATCCCCAGCAGAGGGACAAAAAGGCAGGAACAGAAATCAAATCTCCCTCCAGTGAGCCCAGGGTCAGAACCCAGAGTTTTTCATGCCTCTGAACCAGAGAAGACCCTGCCCAGTGCACACATATTTTTCTATGAGGCAACATCTAGGTAAACCCACTCTCTCTTCATCTCTCTTTCACACCCTTTCTGCAAATAGCTCCCAGGTCTGCCCAGAATCTTGTAAAATAAAAAATCAAAGCTAAGCAAGTAATTTAAGACTCGTGTTTAAACCTTTCCCAGGTCCCTGAATTCATTGCCTCTTAAAGTGAAAATGACTTTGCCACAGGCTCCTGAAGCCCATCAAGGATGACGGCACTCTTCCACCAAAGAGGTTTTGCTTAGCATTTAAGAAGCTGCTCACAGGGCACGTGGAAGGCAGTTTTTAACCAATCAACAATAGTATTTATCACCAGCTGCATGTCTGACATGAAATAGATGCAAAGGTGAATGAGAAACAGGAGTTCTGTTCTTAAGGAGCACCGAGTCAAGTTGAATAGACACAACACACTCTATAAAACAACAAAGAACAGAAGAAAATTGGGATAAAGTGTTCAGTCTGGTGAACAAATGGAAAGCATGACAGATGTGCATGGAGAGCAGTCTGTGAGGACCAAAGGTTCCCTGGTGCACATGGAGACAGAGCTCAGGAGCTGGAGACAGAGATAAAGGAAGCACCTAGAACCAGGAGAACAGCATAAGCAAAGGCAAGAAAGCAAAACAAAAATCATGTTTGGGGAGATGTGTCACATGTAGAGAAATGTATCACTAGCGCTATTGGCTGAATTGTGTCCGCCTCCCCCCCCCCCCCTTAAATTTGTATGGTGAAATCCTACCACTAGCACCTCAGAATACTGGTTGTATTTGGAGATAAGGCCTATAAAAAAGGTGATTACGGTCCAATGAAGTTCCATGGGTGGACTATAATCCCATATGACTGATTCTTCATAAGAAGAAGAGATTAGGGCCCATAGAGAGGCATGACCATGTGAGGACACACAAGGAAGGCAGCCATCTACGAGCCAAGAAGAGAAGCCTCAAAGGGAACCAACTCTGCCAACCTTTGATCTCAGAATTCCAGCAAATTCTAAGAAACCCCAAGTTGGAGTACTCCATTATGGAGGCTCCAGCAAACTAATAGAGTCAGGTTATCCCAGAAAGAGCTCTCTGCAAGCAGCTGGAGGCTCTTCCAAGAGTCCAGGCACAAGAAAGAGACTGCGAGGATGGAGGTAAGAGAATTAGAACATAATACACACCAGTCCTGGCCATCGGCTGTGTGTGCAGATAAAGGAGGGACTGGAGTTTAGGATGTCTTTGAAACCTAAAGGAGGACTTCAGGGAAATAGGCTGCCATCTCAGTTCCCATGGTGACCTTCTCTGCAGAAGCCTGGTGCCCTCACCTGCCCCTTCTCAACCTCAGAGCCTACGCAGTAAGAGCCGCCATTAGGGCACAGAACGTACCCAGTGCTGACTCAAGCTTGGAGCATCCTAGGAGGAAAAACCCTAAATCATAACTTAGCACCTGCTCTAGCACTTCCCTGCCCAGCTCTTAGTGGGACCCAGGTGGGTAGGCAGAGGAGAAATCCCTCCTGGGGAACTGGTCATTAAGAGACTCTGGGAAGTAAAGTGTCTGTCTCATCATTCAGTCACCGGGGATCCTGGACTCCTCAATCACTCGGTTCCAAGAATCTCAGCAGCAATCACTGACAACTTCGAAGCCCAGACACCACAGCTCTTGTGGAAAGAGGGGAGTCAGGAAATGTCTACTGTGACTTCTTGAAGGGAGTTGGCGCCTGAAGACATCCCTCACCTCCCAAGACCCCTGAGCATGGATGAACGATGGCACTCACTCACTCTGTGCAGATACTAACCGCCCTTCACACATCAATGTAACTGATCATCCAAATGACCTTTGTCACTCCACTTTGTGGAGTGCAAACTGTACCCCCAATGAGTGCCACGTTGCCCCCACCAGAAGGGTTACAATGAAAAAGAAAATCTCATGGGTCAATATGGACATGGGGCAGCTGAGAATCTCCCTCCCTGCTGGTTGTACAAGATGTCCAGCAGATCTACTAAAGCTGAACAGACATACACCTGAGGACCCGCCACTGCACTCCCAGGTACACGCCCAACAGAAATGTGTGCGTGTACGCGCCAGAAGACAGGAACCATGGCAGCACTGTGGTACTGGACCCTTCCTGTAAATGGGAATTATTAAATAATTCAATGGAAATTAAGAACTACAATTACATACAACAATATGGAAGAATCTCACAAACAGGATGTTGAGAAAAAGACACTAAACGCAAAAGACCACCCATCGTATGCGTCTATCTGTGTGAAGGTCACAAACAGGCACAGCTCATTACTCTACGGAGTTGGAAGTGAGGTTTGTGATTATCCCTGGGGTGGGAAGCAGCGTACCTTCTCTTGCTCTGAGGAGATGAGGGAGGTTTCTCTGGTGCTGCAGACATTCCAGGTGATGGTTTTCTGGGTGTGTTCACTCTGAAACTCCAATCAGCCGTACACTTGTATTTGTGCACTTGTCCATAAGTATGTTGTATTTCAATACAATTTTTTAAAAGCTAAAACCCCATATGGTAAGAAAATGACTCTCCATACTGATGGAGACAAGGCACAGAGGACACAATCTCCCCAAGGCCAGATGGCCAGCACAGGTCAGAAGCAGGACTTGAACCCAAGCAGTCCAGCTCTTGAGTCTAGACATAACCACTATTCCATGCCGCCTCTTAGGAGAAGAGAGTCTTTTAGCACATGTCCTGCATTGACCTGTCTTGTGCAAACCCTGCAGAACCTTAAGCACAGTGCTTGGGACTTACGGGGTGTCCAGTCTAGTGTGGAAGAAGTCAAAGGGGTTTCCACAAGCCACAGCATGGCCACTAGGGAAAAGCCAGACCACAAGGACAGATGACTAAAGATAACTTTATATCATGATCGTGAACATTAGTAATGGGTCTTTAGACCTGGAAGCCATTCCTCACCCCACCCCACCCCTAAAGACCTCTGAGAAGGGACAAGCTCAGGCCTGGATTTCCTCTGGGCTGAACACTTTGGTCAACAGTTGATGATGGACTCTCCTTTCAGGGGTTCTGGAAAACCTACTTCATCCTGGCATTTAGAAAGATATCTTCAGCCCTAAGGGGCCAACTCACAGGTTAAGAGGCTGCTTGAAAGATTCAGAACATAGAATATGAGATGTAAAACCTGTAGAAATCAAGGCGGACAATCTTTTCTCTAGTAAAGGGCCAGTGCCTGACTTCAGTCCACATGCTCACACACTCAGTCACTGAGCAAGCAAACAGCTTCCTGCCCCAGTATATAAAGGTGGAAAAGACACAGTCTCCGCCTGCCGTGGGCTCCCAGTGGTAGAGATGAAACAAACATACAAAACAGTGACCCGCACCTCTGTAAGCCTCAGTTCCGTCCTTGTAGCATGGCTGTGGGACTTAAAGAAGGCAGAAGAGATTGGCACATGGTAAGCACTTTATCAGCAGTTATTATTATTTACAATAGCATGTTGCAGAAATATTCTGGGTTTTGGTGAGGATTCAAAGGAGGAAGTGGCTCGTAGGCTTGATGCAAGGTGATCAGGGAAAGCATCACAGATGTGGCACACCAGCAGTCCACTTCTTGGGGGGCATTTCAAGGGGAGCTTTCTGCCTTAGGACTCCCCTGCTCTTCTTCCCTACCTGCTCCAGGCCTCGCATGTGCTCATTCCACAGGAAACCAGGGAACCAGGCCCAGGATATCCAGAATACCCTGTACAGACAGCCAAGGTTCCAGCCTTAACATGCAGTTTTGCAGAGGGTGCTGCTGCCCCCAATCTCACTGCCCACCATCAACTTGCTCTTCTCACGTCTCCACACGGAACCTGCCATGGCCACCCCTCACTCGGCTCATGGATTTCCTCTCCTCCTGGGAGGACTGTGACTTGGGTTTCTGCTGAGACGCTGATGATACTGACCACCCCGTGCCCAGAGAGCCCACCTCTGCCTCCCCTTGCTCCCTGCCTGCCCCTTCACAGGAACTCTGTCCTCAGGCCCAGGGTCCCCAAGGTCTGGGGCTGACTTCTTGGAAGCTTCCCCATGACCCTATAAGGCCTCACATGTGGACGTCGCCCTGAGCCTACAAAGAGCATCTGAGAAGCTCGTCTCCCCACTCCCGATATCCCAGGGGAGAAAAAAGTAATGCCTGTCAGGAATGTGATAGAACTGTCAAAAGTACATCAAAACAGCCATATACATTGTGATCTCCAAGTCACAGCTCCATTTGTTCTGTGACAGTATAAAAATAACAAAATTTCCATCAAGATGGAAAATAAAAATGAAGAAACCACTTCAACGGGACTTGAAAACAATGTCGAAACATCAAGTCCCTCTCGTCCTCCACGGCAATCTCTCAGTGGTGGCCTCAGTCGCACCGCTCCCCCTCCCGCTCCTCCTCGGCTCAGTCCGTTCTTCCTCCTCTGCCTGGCCCTTTTCCCTACACTCGGCACAGAAACAAGCAAGATTCCTCAAGCATCTGGACCTAAGGACAGTGCCCCAGAGTCACCCCCAGCTCAGCTGTGCCAGTGCAAATTCACAAGGCACTGACGCAGGAAGATACCCAGACCCTCCAACCATAGGACTGTCAAATTTAGAGTGGCCTCAGTGAAGACTGGGGGTGGGAGCAGTCTTCCAGAAGCCACTAAGAGAAAACTCCCCAGAACTGGGCCCTCCATTCTCGGCACTTGTACCTAACACAGTGCTGATTGTCACTTGTTCTCCAATTAAGCCCCAAACCATATGAAAGTGAGAGACCATGATCCTTCACGGCTCCATCTCCTATATCCAGCCCAAGGTCTGGCCCAGAGGAGAAGGGAGCTCAAGAAACATTTGCTGACTGGCTGAACAAATGAAAAAAGGCTGGCATGAGTGCATGAGTAAATGATGCCCAAATCACACAGAAGAGGTGATTGTAATATTTGTTTTAACTAATACTTAATTGTATCAAAACAATACATAGACATGATTTGAATAAAACTCACATAGAACTAACACTGGAAAGGGAGACAATAGTCTCCCTCTTCATCTCCCCCCATCCTCCAGTCCTGATCTCAAGAGACCACACCCCCATCTTTTTCACCTGGTTTTTTTTTCCTGATATGTACCTTCATCTATCTTGATTTACCACCCTGTGAGAGGGAAGGGAAAAGACGCCATGTGACATACAGCAAACTCTAACAGGAGAGTCCCAGCATGGTCACCTGCAGTTCTGGAGCAAAACTCTGCCATGTGCAACAGGGAAGTACAAACCACTCAAAAAGCAGCTTCTGGGGCGCCTGGGTGACTCAGTGGGTTAAAGCCTCTGCCTTCGGCTCAGGTCATGATCTCAGGGTCCTGGGATCGAGCCCTGCATCGGGCTCTCTGCTCAGCAGGGAGCCTGCTTCCCACACTCTCTCTCCCTGCCTCTCTGTCTACTTGTGCTCTCTCTCTGTTTAAAAAAAAAAAAATTATAAAAAAAAAAAAAAAGCAATTTCTGGAGTGACGCTGGGCGCTAGCAGAGACAGAAAATCCACTCCTGTGGCCTCCATGTGGGCAGAATCACCCCCCATGAACTGGCCCCTAAGGCCACGTGGGCCCGGCGGTGGCCATCCCAGTAAGACCTAAGCGGTCCACCTGGGAAGGGCACGAGTAGATCACAGGCACAGGAAGCTGCAGGAGCAGACGGCTCAAGTGCCTGTCACCCACCACTAGGGCACAGCCTCTCTCCCTCAGCCCCCATCTCCATCTGCAGGAGGGGACCCGTAGACCCTTCAGACTGAAGCAGGAAAAGACTGAGCTCCATTTACAGATGGGCCAGCTGCATGTGTCGGTACCAACCCGAAATGGATGGCTTCACTCCGGGTCATTCTCACCCTGAACCCACCTACCCCCCATCTCTTGGGCTCCACGCATGCTTAGAGGGGAGAAAATTAGGGAAATATCTTTTTTAGGTGTGGTAAGATACGTATAACAGAACATTTACCATTTTAACCATTTTTGAGAGTACATTTTGGAGGAATTGAGGACATTCACATTCTTGTTGAATCACCACCACTGTCCATCTCCAGAAGCTTTTCATCTTTCCCAACTGAAACCCTATACCTGACTAACACTAACTCTCCATCCCCCTCTCCCTCAACCTCTGGAACCCACCACGCTGCTTTCTGTCTGTATGGATTTGACTACTCTAAGTACCTCATATAAGTGGTATCATACAGTATTTGTCTTTTTATGACTGACTTACTTCACTTAGCATAATGTCTTCACGGTGCATCCATGCTATACCCTATGTCAGAATATCCCTCCTTTTTAAGGCTGCAGAACATTGCATTGTAAGTATGCACCCCATTTTGTTTATCCCTTCAAGTGCAGTGGATATGTAGGTCACTTCCTCCTTTCAGCCATTGTGGATAATACTGCTATGAACATGAGTGTATGAATATCTGCTCAACTCCCTGTTTTCATTTCTTTGGGGCATATACCCAGAAGTAGAATTGCTGTATCACATGGTAATTCTATTTTTAATTTTTTGAGGAACTTTCATACCATTTTCCATAGAGGCTACACTTAAGATACCCACCAGCAGTAGATAAGGATTCCAGTTTATCCACATCCTCACCAAACTTGGTGTGTGTGTGTGCGTGTGTGTGTGTGTGTGTGTGTTTTATAACAGCCATCCCAATGTGTACGACATGGTAGCTCACTGTGGTTTTGATTTTCATTTCCCTAATGATTTCCCTAGTGATGTGGAGCTTCTTTTCATGTGTTTATTGGCTAAATATCCTTTTAGTTACCAGAAGGACTCAGGTTCACCAAGTAATGACCAAAGAGCCCCATTTCTACTTGAGAGCACTCTGTGCAAGCAGCCACAATGAACTCACCTTGGAAAGTAAACAGGGATGTATTTAAGAGAAGTGGAAGAAATCTTAACCCCACACATGCTACAGGCAAAGCAAGCCCAGTAAACCATCAGAACCTATCTCTACATTCTCATGGCTGTGAGGCCACCACTTGATGGGCTCAAAATGGTGTCAGTGAGTGAAAGACCAATTTCTCACAATGGGAACAACTAAAACTGGGGTCAGAGGAGAGGCATGAGCAAGGGTGTATATGCAACAGACTCTTGCGTGTCCTTCCCACTCCAATCAAAAGTAGCCCTCTGCCTTTCTCCCAGAAGCTTGGCACAAAGTGGGAATTCTCCCATTCCATTACTTCCAACATGTAATCACTACTACGCCCAGTCCTCTGTATGGTCCATTTTTTACATGGACCATCCCCCATTCCAATCTCCTCAGCCTTGTTCCCTTTCCCCACATCACATTTAGAGGAATACCATCATGATTCTAAAGCAGAAACTGGCACAGTGCTCACTAATCTCATTTCCCTTTCCTAGACCCATGGGAAGCCTACATTTTCCAGACTTCCTTGTAGTTACATTGGGGCCAGGTGATGTCGGTTGTTGGCAGAAATTGCATATATGATTTTCAGTCTTGGCCATAAAATTCCCGAGCAATTGTGCATGCCCTCTCCTTCTCCTCCACCAACTGGGGAGGGCATGTACTGAAAATGTCAGCATGACAAGGAGGAAGAGGTCCAGCTACCTTGGTCACTGCTTGAGACAGGGCCACCAGAAAAGCCTCTCAACCCACTTCAGAGAATGATGTGAGAAATTACCTTTTCTAGGTCAGCTCACTGAGAGCTGAGGGTAGTGCTCATTGCCACAGCAAAGCACAGCCCATCCTGACCAATGCAGGTCTCTCCAACCGACCTGGGCAACATGAGTCAGCAGACTATGGACATTGGCCGGTTCAACGAAGTGGGACCCCAAGAACATTCGAAGTTCTACCATAAAACTAGACTTCACTAACCATCTTCCTGGCCTAACTCTAAAATGTGAACACAGAGAGCTGAACTCATAGAAACAGAGAGTAAAACAATGGTTGCCAGGTATTGGATGGGGGGAGGGGGGAGAGGAGATGTTGGTCAAAGGGTACAAACTTTCAGTTATGAGATGACTGAGTTCTGGGGATCTAATGTCCAGACTGGTGACTATAGTTAATAATATCGTATTGTATATTTGACATTTGCTGAGAGAACAGACCTTAAGTTTTCTCACCACACATAAACACACACACACACACACACACGCATGCGCGCAGTAACTAAGCAAGGTAATGGATGTGTTAATTAGCTTAATTGTGGTAATCACTTCACAATGTTTATGTGTATCAAAACATCATGTCACATACCTCCAGTATATACAACTTACCAAAAAGTAGACCATAATAACCATAGAATATAAACGTTTTATGTTCAGTGGCATTTTATCCATTGAACTAGATGTGCTCAGTTATTTACCTAGAAAACAATTTTAATACTACTGTGTACTACGGGACATAGAAAATGTGCACCACCTGATCTCACTACACCAATGGTAGTTGCAACCTGTCCCTTTATGAATGTGCCTCCCCAACCGATATTAAAATCAAACCATCCCCAAAGAAATTCAGTCAGACCAAGGGCCAGCGTGAGCTGCCCACACTCAGTCTGTCTCCATTCATTTTCAAAACACAACAGCTTAGCTATAGTGTCAATTAACAACACACTTTGTAAGCAGAAAAGATCAATTGAAAAATTACCCATAATTTGTGACTAATAATCAAATGAAACGCATCACAAAAATGCTGAGAGCATTTAGAAGACCACAAGGAGTCCAGAAACTTGGGTTCAGACAGTGTGGTCTGGAGGGGCCGGAGAAGACGGAGACTCAGAGAAGACAGACTTGGCAGAACAAGCGGTGTACCACACTAACAAACATATCAAGCATGTGCTGTCCCCCTAGTGGCTGGGGTGGCAGGTGGTAAAGCGACAGAGCCCAGAGGCTGGAAAGATGGAAACCCCCAGTGTGCCGTGGCAAAACACTCAGGACTACCACTGCCATTACTTGGAAGGCAGACCAAGCGCCTACTAAGCGTAGGGCTTAAGGGAAACGGCTGGAAAGAGCCACAACATCACCGTGCAATGCCTGCTCCTCCCTGCGTTAAACAAAGGATAACAAAAAGGTCTGAGCTCAGGAAAAACAGTAGCCAGTTTGCAAACACAAAATGATAAGGAATAGAAAGAACTCAAAAACCAGGGCCCACCTGCTACACCCCAAACAGTAAGAGATAAGACCGAAAACAAGCTTTAGGTCACAAAGGTCCAGTAGGATGTCTCCGTTAGGCAGGAAACCTCAGCACCGTGGCAGTAAATTAAGGACGCCATCGTCCCACCCACACCTATGTTTTTGGATGGTCTCAAGGTAGCTGCTGTCACGCTGGGAGACAGATGCATGAAGGAAAATAAGCAAATAAATAAGGCTGGCTTAACAATTATCTCTAGCAAGGAACTTTGGGTAAAGTTATGGGCATATGAAACTGTAAATAAGCAGGAAGATCAGAAGCCTGTTCAGTTTTTGATAAAATTACATTACCGAGAAAACTATAATCCTGGCCTTAAGAAAAAGCTTGTGATCAATAGGAATCCTCAAGCCCCCCCGCAACTTGCACCAGGAAGAAGCAAGCAAGGAGGGAATACTCCCCAGGGCCCACATCAGCTGTCTTCAGATAAAGGGTGATGGGCAAAGAGAAACCTTCCAGAGAATGGAGCAGGGCCATGGGAAGAGGGGACAAGAGAATCCCTCCCTGAGAGCAGAAATGGGGCTCCTCAAGGGACTTCCCCACAGCTGGCCAGGACTTTCCACGACCAGCGTCTGCCCTGTCTTCCACTCCTCCCTCTTGTGAGCAGTACCATTCGCTGTGCACATGCTGCCTCTGCTCCATGCTTTACACTGGGTGGGGAGGAGGAGGGGGGCAGATCACCTGTCTTTTGGTTCACTGCCTTACTAGGTCACAATGAGCCACACACAGGCTAAATTGTTCAGATTCCAGAAATTTGGGCTGGATGCACAGGGAGGAGACAGGAGGGTGGTTAGAATACGAGAAGGGTGTGCACAGACTTCAGGCATCCAGGGGACAGACTGCGGCAGCAAAAACTAGCTGTCCACCACGTCATGCTGCCCCTTCTGTTGTATGGAGTTGTCACTGGGAGGTGGCTGTCAAGCCAATGCTCCTCCCTTACATTTAAATATGTCCCTACTCTTTCCAAAGAAACGTGCACGGGGTTTTCAGAAGGGGGTATTTCCATCTCCATCCTCCTCTTCCGTTCTGCCAGCTGGAAGCAGAAGGCTCTAAGGTCTCAGGCAACGGTGGAGCCTAAAGATGGAAAATGTCTGGTTCCCTAAACCACCATTTGGAGAACCATCACCTGCCAACCAGGAGCCCCCAAAGTGGTCTGTAATTTGAAAGAGAGATAAACTTTTACTGTTACTAAACCTTTACTGTGCTGAGCCATTACAGTTTGGGACAGTATACGTCAAGAACTAAGTTACCCTAACTCATACGTTAATAGACTATTTGAAGCAGCATTCTCTAATTTTCATGTTTACAGCATACTTTCAAATGTTAGAATTTTGGCCAGTGCACTTGAAGGGACTACATTCCCCGCAAGCTGTCACACTACTCATTTCAGCATTGTGTCACTGCATGACTAGATCAATTTACTTGCTCCTTTACACATAACGGAGGCAACGTACTTGCATTTTGCAGTGAACATGTGATTGCTCTGTGACACAGATGTGTCCTGATGCTATCACCCTGGCAACATACTCTACCATCGCTACACTGCGTCACAACACAACATTCCGTTCCTGTCCCACCACAGTGGGTTGTTATGAATTAATTTTATACCTTATTCACTATGCTGGCTGCTCACCTGTAAGGGTTCATAATTCTCTCTCTAGTGTACCAAAGCACACTGATTGAGAACCACTGGGCCAAAGGCTAGAAATACCCAAGCACAAAATACACTAGCCCAAGTATCGCCTGTAAGTTTCTCCAAGTCCACAGAGACAAGGTCCCAATTAGTAATTTCATCTAGAGAACCGCGAGCTTTCTCTTGCACAAGGAGGTATTTCTGTGAAGGTCAACTTTGTATGGCTCAAGGTCAAGAGGGGCTGCAATCTTGTTTCTATTTCAAAGTGTTGAGCGTCTCTGGGGTGTGGGTGGGAGAATTTACTGCTATGCTCACAAATGATATGAAATGGACAGTAGCCTGGTGGTGTAAGAACAAAATCAACAAGCCTCTAAAGATGAATAAAAATCACTAAATGTATAAATAACTAAATACTATACACAGCATAGTAAAATCAAACCATCCACACAACTCACTATCCAGTTAAAGATGACTTCAGTTTTTTCTAGGACATTCTTACTCAGAAGGCAAAAGTCGTTCAAACCAGAAACTTTCTGAAAGACTCCGCTCTAGAACAGAAAGCATCAATGGCGGTTTATACTCCAAAACTCTTTAAACCCCTCTCCTCAAACTCCTCACCTTGGTGTGCTCACCAATCCTAACCTACTGAAGCATGATTCTTACCTAGTCTTAACTGAGCTTCTGCATTGAAAGATCCACCTTAAGCTAGACTTAAAATTTTCATTAAATATTCCAGTTTTGCTCTTCCCCCAGGGAGATGTCACCAGGCTCTGTGCAGCTGGTAATCTTTGTCATGGTAAGGAATAAACTCAGCTTTGCTTATCTGCAGGTTGTGGTGGTGATATTTTGGATTCCAACACTTGGCAACCCATACATATGTCACGTTTCTATAACTAATTCACTGGTATCTCTGAGCAGGTGTCTTAACCTCTCTGTTCATTCATAATAAATACAGAGGTACTAAATAAACATCCCCCTAGTTATTCCAGACAAGGCTAAGCATGATCTACTGTGACCTGAAGCAAAAAAGAATAATAATAATAACCCATCAACAACACTGGCATTTGTACCAGAGATGAATCACTTAACCCTTTGAAGATTCTTGTAAACATCATTACAAAACAGAAACAAGCATTCACCCAGGGCAATTAGGAAACAAAAGTCATTTAAACAGAGAAAGAGTCAAAACTGGGAAGAGGTTTGGAGAAAAATAAAAAATTAAGAATTATATTAGGATGAGAAATCTAGAATATTAGAGCTAGAGTGGAAGAATTTTTTTCAACAGCTTTATAAACTGTGCAATCATTTTTCTTCCCCATGGCCAACATACTGAAGCTAATGGTAAAAGCATTAATTTATCATGAGATTTTAAAGATCTCTCTTGTCAGTAATGAAATAAACACGTGATAGGGTAGCCAGACAGTTATTGTTTATAGGAAGGTTATTATAATAATTAAGATTAATAGCAATTACTTGTTGTGTTTGTGGATTTTTTTTCCTTGGGAAGTAACTGTAGCCATATTAAATAACTAATTAACATATTTCCATGTCAGGCTATGCCTGCATGGATTCACAAGGCCCTCCTTATTCTCCAGTATGCCACAACTAAATAAATAAATAAATAAGCACTGTACAAAAACCAGCTCCCATTTTGAAAAGAAACTTAAAAATCGAACCAGTCCCTGAATTGCTGTCAGGGCCTGAAACGGAATCGAGGCTTTCTTCTGGTCGTTATGCTTTAAGACCTGTTGAGCCCACTGATGGCTGACACAATGTAGATTCTGGACTTCAATGACTTTTTGTGTGTCTGCATAGGTATATAAATAAATATATACTTGGAGTGTTATATATTTTATATAATAGCTTGAATAATTTTATCTTCATGCAAAATGGGATTTTTTTATTCAGTCACAGCACTATAAGAGAAATCTTAAAGTGTTAAGTATTAAAGCCTTAAAGCTATTTTTATTGAATGTTTTCCAGAGCGGCATGAAAATGGAGAGGGATGTTGCTTCAGATTAGAACCTTTTCTTTTTAAGGGGCAGGCCTTGGCATTTACACAGCTCAGTGCTGAGGGGGAAGGAGAGGTCCTGGAAGTCACCGTCCTTACCTGGAGAATGCAGTCGCTCCCTCCAGGAAACACTTGAGGTCACACCGCTGGTGTCTTTATGCGGGACTCAAGGAGGAGGGCAGGGCCACACGTGAGACAGCCGCCCGCCTAGTGCCTGTTGTTGAACAGAAACAAAAAGTGCTGGTAAATGAAGAAAGATCTAGCGGACATGGGGAGAGGAAGCACCTGCTCCCTCCCACATGAGGCCCTCCTCACAACTGCAGCCCGCAGCCGCATCAGGATCAGAGGCCAGAAAAGCAGACTCCAGCCAAGGACTGGGCCACCTGAAGGACAGAGCCAAATTGGACGGTGAAGACAGATGGCTGTCATTCAGGGCGGCACTGCCCCTCCCCACCTGGCCATTAAACTTGTCCTCGGGCACCTCTTTTCTAGTTTCCCTGCTTCCTACACACCAACACACACACATGCATGCTCACACACGCATATACGCTCACACACCAGTACGCACACACTCACACATCAACACACACGTGCATGCTTACACACACAACACACACACATGCACACTCACACACCAGTACACACATCGACACACATACACAGCCATCAACTATGAAAGCACACAGACTTCCATTTCTCCCTGCACCCTCGCTTGCAAGCTGGTCAATTACATTCACCCCACAATAAATGTGTGTTTTTGTGGATGGGAGAAGGAGGGGAAGGAGGAGAGGTGAGAAGAAAATGAAAGGTGTTTATTGAGCCAGCTCTGAGAATGGCTCAGTGCTTGGGCTCTGGGCTCAAATAAGACGACAGAGACACAGCCCCTGATCTTCAAGAAGCCACATCAATTCCGCTGTAAGGGAATCACCTCTTCAGTAAATCACCTAGCCTTTTGCAAGCTCTGCTCTGAGAAGGGATCTTGGGAGGGGGCTGGTGAAGAGACCCCAGCCACCTGCCAGCCTCAGGGATGCCTCACCCTGCACCACCACCCCCACCCCCGCAGCCCAGGGGCTTCTGGGGTCACCAGAGCAGCAGACACTCCCCGTGGCCGCCCTACATTCACAAAGGGACGTCAAATGCCTTCTTCACAAAGTCTCTACTGCACACTGAGAGAACCAAGTGGGTAAACATGGCGGGAGAGTTTGGGAAGTCTAAGGCCACAAAGTGCACACACCCAGCCACACTGACCGACACCCTTCCAGGGAGTCACTCTCAGAGCTACGTAGGGGTCTCATTTGCTTTGAGGGTCTTGCTCATAGAATCATGATGGTGAGGAGGGTATGGCCCCATTTATGGTGAGATGCACCTCTTACATGGAAGCGACACAGAAAGTCTATGAACCCAGAAATGCTGGGGATGCAGGAGATGTTAACAAGTTTTGGGATCCAAGAAGAAGGGGGAAATGCAAGCAGGCTGGACAGAACACGGGAGGGGCAGGGCCGGGCCATCCTCTGAAGCCAGAGAAAGTCCCTCATAGAACTAAGTTCTGAGGCCTCCAGAGCGGTTCACAGGTGCAGATACCACACCCCTGGTCACTGTGGCTGTGACAGCTCGTAAGGTTGCCAGAGAGAGACTGCAGACTAAGAAGGCTAGTAACCAGAAGACAGAATCCGAGAACACTAAAGGGCAGGCCGAGCGGGTGGAAAGGAGGAGGAGTCTGAGCGGCAGAGGTGGGAAGGAACACAGCAGTGGAGGAACTCAGGGACTAGCGAGGCAGAAAGCTCATCAAGCTCGCGGCTAGAACATCACCTGGACATGGCTGGTTCCGGGGGGGGGGCCTCTAACGGATCCTTCAATCGGCTGCCCCACTAATCCCGGGAAAGTGCAGTTGTGACCATGACACCTGCCTGCTCAGAGCGCCTCAAAAGACTCTCCACTTAGGAAGACTGGCTTTAAGGTTCTCTGAGAGCTGGTTCTTGCAAAACGCTCCACCCTTATCCCCGTAAATGCTCCTCTTAACCTTAAAAGATAAACCGCCAGTTATTCCACCCGCAAAAAAATACGGGTTTATTCGGGAATAGCAGCGAATTACAACCCAAAACAAGACAACCGCGAAATAAGCCGCAGGCAATTGTGCCCCACAAAGGGCAGGAGCCCTCTTTTAGGGCGGCACCACGATGGGGGGGTCTTATAAACAAAAAGCCTATTGGACTAAACTGGGAGTTCAAAGTATAGCGGCTTTTCATTGGCTGAGTTGTACCAGTCTCTCATTGGCTCGGCTCTTGTTGTGGGGGGGAGGAAGCCTTATCTTTCACCAGCTGTGATAGCAAAGTAGTATCTAAAGCTGTAGGGGCTTTGGAGCACTGTCTCTTCCCTGTTGCATTTGCAATTGAGGTGTAGGGTGTGAGAACTCGTAGCCCTGCTCAACCTCCAGGCTCGGCTTCAGTGAGGCTTCCCTTTACTAATTTTCACACTCCCGTACAGAAACCCTATTCTGTCGAAATCACGTCCTCACCATGGCCCCGACTTTCTTCTCACCTTCTAGAATGTTCCTGCCTTCTAGAATGCCTTTCCTGCCTTAACCCTCTTGCCTTGCCAGAGAAGTTAGTGGACATGGTCCCTAAGTCTAGTTCCTAACTCCACTAATTATAAGTCACCTGAAGGTTAACCTGTGAACCTTAAACCCTACGGTGGACAGGCGTAGCCACACACTCCAGTCTTCCGTCTGGTCACCGTGGAGAGACATTGACTGGCTGATTGACAATAGCCAGGACATGCAATAGCACACTCTCCTGGACATCTAGAAGTGTGTGTGTGTATGTGTGTAAGGTCATGCCCTAGAACTTTGAGAATCTGTGTGTTCAACTAAAGCCCCAGAACAGTGTTACCCAGCAGCTCAAAAAAAATCCCTTTGGTTTCTCTCTGGGTCTTCATTGTCTTCATTGTCTCTCTGGGGAGGGGATGGCTAGTTGGCCCAGACGGCTCATCGGGCTCTCTCCTGGAGAAATCAGAGCACTCCTCTAGAGCTCTTGGAGATGTCCCAGGGTGAGACCCAGTATCAGAATTAATAAAAAGCAAGTATGACTGTGTTGCTCTCAGCTCTGACACAGGCTGGGAATCCTTATCAAACAAACACCAGCCTGCGAGGAGAGGTCACTGTGGATATTCCAGCGCTAACATTCAAACGTTAATAACTTTACCGCGTAGATTAATTTTAAATGTCAGACCACGTTGCTGTGTAAAGCTAAAGCGCTCAGGAAAAACGTACGTTCTCAGGCTTCCTGACAGCACCAACACATGCCGTGTTTGATCACTAGCGGGGTGGGCAGGATCAGAGAAGAGGGTGTTTCTTTAACAGTCGCTGCCCCTGCAATGCAAACATGACAAATAAACGGCAACCGAGCGAGCCGAGCGCTGAGTTTGTCAAGCGGGAAAATGGCCGAACCGACAGTAATGAGATTTCACAGAGAACCACAAGGCAGTGTGAGGGCCGAGACCTCGCCCAGGATGCCAGGTTCCAAGCCCAGACAAATGTGTGCAACTTGGTTAAGAGCCCCTGGAAAATAGCATCTGTAGTAAAGACGGAGATAATGCATGGCTGTGGGTCCCGCGCTAGGGCCGAAGGCAGAGCTGGTCCACGGCAGAGGGAAGGTCTGCACAGCCCAGGGAGGAAAATCCAGGGGCAGTCCCAGCCCAGGAAAAGGCTTGAAAGGAAAAGAGAGGGGAGGCAGAGGCTGCAGGAGGAGCACGGAGGAAGGAACAGATGCTGCACACAAAACCCACCCAGGGCTGCCAGGCTTGCAATTAAAAATTCACATATTTTGGACTGAAATTCTCATATTTTAAGAGAACTTGGGCAAAATCCTCCTCCCATCAATATTAGCAATGCAAAACCGGCAGTCAAGACAGACCCAAATTATCATCCATTTTGCAAAAAGGATGAAAATTGTATAGCGCGGAGTCCAAAATTCTTCAGCGAAAACAATCATTAGAGCACACCTGGCAGCCCTTGGTCCCGCCCCCACCTCCGGGCTCCAGGGGACACAGGACAATGTGCCCCCTCTCCCGACAGAGCCCCAGGCTGCAGATCTGGGACTGTCACAGCAGCCACCAGTCACCAGGGGCTCTTGGATTCTCTTTCAGTTTGAAAGGGCACCCTTATTTGGATAAATGTGCATACTGAATTCAAGAGGCATTAATACTATAGCAGGATATAGCAAAAGGGCAAACACAAAGCATACCAAGAATGCTAACACAAACACCTTCTGAGACCTGACGCACCCGGATTGGGCTTCTGGCGTTTAAGCCAACAAATGGGGTGGGAGAGAGGAAAGAGAGGGCCCTGATGGGAAACTGTAGGCTCCCAGAATCCAAAGTAAGGTGAAATCCTCAATGAGCAAGGTCTGGCATAGGGCTAAGCACACATGAAAGTCAATACGTCTCTAACTAAAATCTTTGAGGTTCTACTTCCAAAATGAATTGGCAGGCACACCTCCCTGCCTTCTTGTCCATTGCCTCCAGAGTGATCATCCGCAAACATCGAAGCGTCAAGGCGTGCAAACACCTCTATGTCAAGTGGCCACCACTGCTAAGAGGACCAACTCTTGGCTCCAGCCAGGCTCTCTGGGAGCTGGTCGAAGGCAGCAGCCACTGCTGGGCAGGCTAGAACACAGAAGGTAGGGAAGCAAGAAGCATAATGAGGGAGAATTGGTCTCACCAAAAAATAAATATGTTTCGGGGCACCTGGATGGCGCAGTCGGTTAAGTGTCTGCCTTCAGCTCAGGTCATGATCCCAGGGTCCTGGGACTGAGCTTCACATAGGGCTCTCTGCTCAGTGAGGAACCTTCTTTTCCCTCTCCCTTTGCCTGCTGCTCCCCCTGCTTGTTCTCTCTCTTTTTCTCTCTCTGTTGAATAAATAAATCTTTAATAGATAAATGTTTCTACATGTAATTTACTTACATGTAGATTTATTACAGGTATATTTACTAAAGGTCCATAAATGCAAATATAAATGCAAATGGATTCTGAATTCCAGCAGCACATTGCAAGAGCTAATTGGAGTCCTAATTACAGGACCCAGGATGGGACAGATCTTTGCAATGTTCATGGACCGTAGAAGCAGGAGCTGTAGGGTTGGCATTAGGATTTGCAGCAAGTGCTATCTCTCTTACCAGATTAGCAGGGCTGTCAAAGAGCAGTGAAGAGGCAGGAGAGTGGAGGGCTTCAAAGGGTGGCTCTAAACTCATACATCTTGGGTTCAAACCCAGTGTGTCGTTTCCCAGCAGTAAGAACTCAAGCAAGTCACATAATCTTTCCAACCCTCCGTGTCCTCTCTTTGGTATGACAGTATGTACCTCATACATTTGTAGGGAGTTTTCAATGAGATAATTCGCATAATGCATTTAGCCCACTGCCCCCATGACTCCATAAATGTTCTTTATTGTTTTTGGAATTAGGAGACTAAGACCAATGAGGAGGAAAATCTCACTCAAGGTCATGTGGTGAGCTGGCAGCAAAGGTAAGAGTCACAACTCTGGTCCCCAGGTTCTCCATCCTGGCTCCTTTCCCCCACCAGGCTCCTTTCCCGTGCTGCAGTCTGCAGCAGAAACATTACATCAGGAGCCAGAAGATAATAAACCTAATTGGGCCATTAGGACCAGTCACTTCCCTCTACATCGAGCCTTTGGGGATGTTATGGGTGATCGATATAATAAATAATGTTGCATAGTCTGGGGCACCTCTCAAGGGAGCATCCTGGAAACCAAGAAGAGAAGGAGATTGAAGATCATAGCAAGAGATTCTGAAAGAAAGCAAGATCTCTGAGCTCTACTGTGTCCTCCCTTGCCTACCTTGCCTTGCTCTGTGCCAGATACAGTGGGGGCAGGGGGATGGAATACCAAAGGTGGACAGGTGACCCAAGCACTTCGGGTTTTGTAGTTTGGGTTTTTGTCATCCAAGTTGTATCTCCCAGTCATGCCACCAATGCACAGACACGGTTCACAGGTAATAACAGTAAGGCTTTGATGATCTCAGCCACGAGCAAAGGCTTCCGTCTTTCTAAGCAGATCCTTAAATGCCTGAGGAAATCTCATGAGGCCCAGCCACACCTTCAGTGGCAGCCCTCCATCTCAAAGGCATTCACTGGCTCGCTGACATTCAGAATGATACAGACACTTCTGTCCTGGATAAATGTTTCCCTGGTTCCCTAACCAGGGAACTGGTTGAATTCAATAACTTTGAATTCAAACAGCATCGTTTAGACTCATAGAACTAGTTTGAAGGGAGCAAAATGTCCTCTGGGAATCCCTAGCAAATCATTAGGAGCTAACCAACATACCAGAGAATCAGAAGTCTCCACATGTTGCCCTGGATTTCAGTGCAAGTCATGGCCATGACCTGAGTGCACATAATGAAGGTTCCTAGAAGCTGGCGTCACAGATCCACAGGTAACCCAAGTGGTCATGCAGTCCAGATATTATTGAAAGTGAAATGATTGAACTGGAACCCTTTGAGTGTTTCATGCCAATGAACATATTCAGTGGTGTGCACGGGAATTGATACGACGACCATATCTGCCGGAGGAGGACAATATTGTAAGTTGGACTTCAGTCAGAATGGAGTCACTCATCCAGCAAACACAGAGTTTCAGGTGCGAGGCATCATGATATCAAACCAACAGGCAGAGAAGCCACCATCTGGTACCAAGGAGGGCAGGTCACAGCCATGTGCAGAGGGGACTCAAGGGATGCCCAGCTCCTCAGCAATGTAACAAAGATTTCATTCATAAAGGACCTCTGAGCAAGTGCAGAAGGAGAAACAGAATTTTCTCCAAGCCAGAACTCTAAAATCCAGAGCTGATCAGATGAGACAACACAAAACACCCAGGAGGAATGAAGAATCTAAACTGGACCAGAGCAGAGGTTATTGCCTAAGAGAGAAGGAATTAGAAAAATTAGTAACCAAATGCAATATGTCACCAATTGTTGTATTGATCATGCTTGTATTTCCTGTCTAACCATTTTTCTGGATCTTTTCATTACCCTCTTCTTACTCCTCTCTATGAACACCTTCATTGAAAGAACTCAGCCACATGCTGCTGTTGACAGGTGGCTTGGGTGAGCCCTGACACTGTGAGCCCTGACACTTCAGGACACTGTCCCCAGATGAGACAAAGCCAGGGACAGAGCCTCCTTAGAAAAAGCCACTTGAGTGTGGTGACTCTGGGTCTGAGAACCCTCCACCACCCACTCACACATCCATGAGGGATGATACCCGCAGGCTGAAGTCCTCTCCCACATCTTATCTTGGCCCTCTGCCCCTCCACAGAGCACCTACTACCCATGACCACGTGTCTCTGAAATCTCCAGGCCATACTTACTAGAGTAAACATGATGGCCTCCCAGCAAAGGGATGAACCCAGGGAGCCAGGAACAAAGGCAGATCTTTGAAGTGCTAAGGTTCCTTTGTTGTTTCCCAGAATCTAAAAAAGACTCATCCCTCTGAAATACCATCTCCCAGAAGCATCAGGCAGAGAAGGTCTAGGGCATTTGGTTTCTGTGCCTGTGTGGGTTTTTATTTGAGGTTTGGTTCGTGCTATTGTACCATGACTGGGGGAGCTGTCTGTGCACCCCTCCCACACCCCAACCTGTGCCCTGGTCCGTGCCTTTCTGCTTCACATCTCTGGGGCTGGGCCAGAACTGTCCAAGACTGACTAAATCTGTGATCCTTCCCATGGTTTTCCAGCTCCAGAGCTCTGTGCCTAATTATTGCCTATTCCTAAAATTATGATTGTTTGATTATACCTGTGGTCATTTCTGATTGTTAACTGTCTTGGTCAATGTCTCCTGCCATTGTGATTATATCTGTCTACGGGGGTGATATTTAGAGTACTTAACTACTGGTCCAGAAGCAGCCGGTGAGAAGAGATGCCCACCGGGAACAACCAGAAAAGCTATACCAAGGCATTCCAGCCGGTTCACACATAGTTCATCGAGCAGTCTCAGTTCGGTGCCATAAAACTCTGAAAGTGCTGAATTTTTTTCCATTGCTGCCTTCAGCCATGCTCTGTCAGAATCCTTCCCTGTCGTTTAACGACATCTCAAGCGGATCCTGCTGGTCTCTGGTCACTCAGTTATTGGAAGTCTTGTCCCACCCACAGGGTATACCTGACTTCAACCCAGAGCAGGCAAGCTGCCTGGATGGGGACAGAGGGCACTGGTCTGTCTCCTGCCTCGTCTCTGCTCTCTTCTAGAAACAGAAGCCAGGGTGGAGCATGGGAGAGATGTCAGGTTGTCGGGTATCCTCTGCCATGACTGCCACCTGTGGCCGTGGGGAGGTGTCCCTGATCTTACCCTGGCTCCATCTAGCTTCGTTGGCCCCTGGTTGTGCCTTTAACGTGTGTTGGGTGGAGGGAGCCTGGGGCTTCCTGGGAGCCGGTGCCACCATGGCTTCCCCCGTCTCTGAGGACAGCTCCCTTTGGCCCCGTCAGCAGGCCACAGCCCAGCTCCTCCTCGGGGGGCAGCACTGAGCCACAGCAGCAGCACCCTGGAGCTCCACCCTGGAGCCCCTGGCTTCTTATCTCCGTGCTCCTGCTCAGAGTCACAGGAACCTCCTTTCCTGTCCTCACAAGACTGCAAGCAACAGCCCCTGCTCTCATCCTCCTCTACCAAGACACTCCCCTACGCCCCTCCTTTTAACCCCCAACTTCAGAAATCTTCAGGCACCAAGCTCTACGGACGGGCAGACCCTGAAACTCCAGGGTGAATTTCATGGGTGAAATTCTCCCGGGATCTCTTACTCCCGCTGCAGTCCTGACCATGGGGACCAACACAGCAGCACCAGCAAGCCACCCCATGGGGACCTCTCTCCTCTCTCAGGCCTTTGGGAGGGGGCGCGGGCAGTAGAAGCGAAGCCTGCACTGCTGTGAACTTCAACAAGGCCCTTCTCTCCCTAACTGGCTCTTATGGAAAAGGAAGCTGGAGGCGGGGTTAGGGGAGGGTGCTGCCTGCCAGGATCACAGTTGGCTGGAGACGGCCTGGCCCCTGCCGTTACCCAGCTCCATCTTTAGAATGTGGGGTGCTCATCCCCTCTTCCTCAGCCTTGGGCCGAGGTGACAGTTCAGAGGTAACTGAGAAAACCTTGCTCCCCATCCAGTTCCCCACAGTTGTCTTTGTCCACTCCTCGGCCTGGACCAGTTCTCACAGTTGTGTTTGTGGCCTGTTGCTGTTCCAGGCTCTCTGGGATCTGTGACTTCTTCTCCACCCCCACGCCATGTGCTTATGATGATGTCTGTCTGATGAGGGACTCTCCTTGTGCCTGCAACCGTGGCCCCGGGCCCCCCTTGGGTATCTGCGACCGCGTCTCTGGGGCAATGTTTCTGTGCCCAGGCCTGCACCTAGCCCGACTACGAGGCTCCAGGTACCTTCTGGGGTCTGGGACTCAGCCTCTGAGCCTATGTCTTGGGTGTCCCTGTTTCTGGGCCCGGGCAGCTGTGACTCTCTGTCTTTGCATCTATTGTGTCCTTTGCCCTGTCGTCACTGTCTGTGCTGTGGCAGCGGCCAGTCTCCAAGGCTGGGGGGTCTTTAGAAGGAAAGGTCTGGAGTGGCACGGTACGGGAGGCTGCATGCATGTGAGTCTGGGGCAGGGCTGACTCTGTGCCCCCCACAGGTTAGGGCCCTAACGCAGTTCTCTGTCCTTGGCTACCTTTCCCATCTCCTCCACCCTCATCCACTATCTCCCCAACCCAAGGCAGCCCAACCAACGATGCCCACCCCAGGGAACATGGCTGCTAGGTATGTGCACGGGTACGCACATACCTTGTTGACATGCGTGTATGGAGGGAGGCACGGATTTACTGGATGACCTTCCCATAAGCTCCGGGTGGGCAGGGCTCCTGTCACTGTCCCTTTGGAACCCACTGCCTGTGCACACCTTGAAAGTGCTCTGTCAACACTTGTCAGTATTTGGGATCTGAGATGAGCCAATACCAGTGGCCTTGGTCAGTTCAGGCCTTTTGGGAGGGACAGCTTACGTGAACAGGAAGGACAGAGATGGGCTATCACACAGTATATTCGTGACCAGGCCAGGAGGGGGGTGAAAGGCAGCCTCTGACCCCCAAGCAAGGAGGTGGTGCTTTTCTCCAACTTACCTCTCTCGTCTCCAACTGCATGGACCAAAGGGAAAGCTTTGGAAAAACCATCTCGTCATGTAGCTTTCCTCTCTTCTTTCTATGTTCTTCTTCTTTTTTTAGAACAGGTAATGCGGCCCTTCCCTTCCTTTAGTTTACAAAGATTTTATTCCTAAATGAATTATGAATAATTAAAACTCCACTTCATTTGTTCTCTATTGTTGTTAATTGAAAAAATTAAAGATGCATGGGCTGCAGCCCCAGGGTGGCCCTGGGAGAAGCAGGTGGGCAGCTCGGGAGAGAGATGTGCCAGCACCTCGGCGGTCTGCGGCCAGTGCCGCCTCTGCACAGGCACCTGGCTGACCACTGGAAACGCTCCCCTGGCCTATCGTCACCACTTCCAGCTGAACGTGCTGAGGGTATAATGTTATCTCTTTCCTTAATGCACATTTCTCTTTGCCCATGTAAAGCCAGGGTGCATTCATCATTCAAAAAATGGGGAAAGCTGCACTCATTTCTCTTGACTGGCTCCTAGGGTGATCCAGGCCCTGGGTGCCAGGGTGACCTGCTGGTTGTGGGATGTGACATCTTCCAAAGACACCAGGTAAAGACTGAAGTCTGATGGCCAGATTAATCACACTGCCCAGCCTTTGCCACCCACAGCAAACAGGTACAGACCTGGAGCCGAACAGAGCAAGGTCAATTTCTTTCACCTGGAACCTGGGCCCGGTGTGTACTCACCCAACTTGGTAGGACTTTGCCCTTATCCTTGTGACCCTCTCCTATTACTCCAAAGTCCTAGCACTGTCTTCTTGGGCTCATCAGGCCACCCCCACTCCTGCTTGGCACATGGTTGGTACTCCAAAGTGCTTGTTGAATGAACAAGTCATGTCTATAGCGCTGGGCTCGCACTCTCAAGTCCGAAGCAGAGTCAACATCGTATTACCCACGACACACTAACCAGGGTAACAAACAACTCCAAATTTCAGTGGTTGAACACAATAAGCATTTGCTTCTAACGACCGCTTTGCACAGTGTGTTGCTCTCCTGAGTGGCTCCCCTGAAGCAGCAAAACTCAGAGCCCCAGGGCCCTTGAGCCTACCCCACTCCCTGAGAGCTCCTGGGAGTGTTCTCCACCGGGTGGTGGATAAAGAGCAGAGAAAGGCCCTGCCTCGGCTTGCCGTCATTCCCACCCTCTCCTCCCTTGTCGAGACTCCAGAGGTCGTCCCCACCTGGTCCATACAGCACGAGCTCTAGCAATGTCTACTTTCCTTGTCCTTGAGAACGACATCCGTGGCTTCAGGCCCTCTCTGCGGACGGCTTCCCCAGCATGCTCCATCATAATAAGCTTCCCTCGACCCGAGATAAACCATGGGACTGAGGTAATAGGGCTGAGGGCAGGAACTGGCTGGGGCCTAAGTCGCCCCTCTGGCTGGGGTTCTCGCCCCCTTGGCAGGTGCCCTTCAACTGGTGGGCAGAAGGGCCTTCCCCAGCCTTCCACCACAAAGGCCAGGCTGCGGTGTCAAAGCCCAGGGAAACAAGCCCTTCCCAGGCAGGCAAGTAACAGGCAACCACGGCCGGCTCCCTGGAACCACTGCTCAATTCGAGTTCTGTCCCTTTTTTCTTGTAGGCTGTCCCATGAGAGGGAGGGAGACTTGGCATCCAGGAACCCAGGGCAAGCCACATCCTAATGAGCTGCTTCCCTCCTCGGGCCGTGAGCAGCACTTGCTCAAGGCCGTGGCTTGCTGAGAGTTCTGCTTTCTGCATTTTGCTTCCCACTTTTAATGTTCCCCTGGTCCAATTTCCTTTGCAATAAATAAAAAAATAAAATGAAATGTTTTCCTTGAATACAAACCTACTCACTGCAAGAGGCCTGGGTGGCACATAAACTAGAAAAGATCCGTTCTCTTCATTAAAGCAGTCAGTCCTTAAGCCCCACACTTTCTTCCTCCCCGCCGTCTTGCCTTGATTGCATCGAAGTAAAACCACAGCCTCTGCTCCCTCGGGAAGCTCACTCCCAGAGGTTCAGACTCTAACAAACCTCAGGCCAAAGGATCCCACAGGACTCACAAGTGTTCTCTCCAACCCAGGGCCTGGAGCGAGACCGGCAGCAGACCTAGGTGGCAGGAATCGTGGTGGAGGCGGCTTCCCCCTGCAGTTGGGATTTCTGTGTATCTCAGTGGCCCAGGAAGGTACCTTCGAGATGCTCCACAGTGAGCATGGTGCCATAGAAGAGGAGTGGGAGGCAAGTACCCTCTAACCAGGCCCTCAGCTCCCTGCACCTGCTTCTGATGCGAGCCCTCAGGGTCCGGTGGTCCTGCAGTGAGCAAGGCTCTCCACTGACCTTGCCCCCAGCATTACCTCCCCAGAGCTCCCTGTACCTGCCATTCCCAACCCACTGCAGGGAGGGGCTGGCTGCATCCCGAAGTCCTCCCCTGTCTCTCGGACTGGCAGGGCCATCCCCTGCTGCCAGGCTAACTCATGGATGGATGCCTCAGTTTTGGATGTAGTACTCTTTTGGATGGTGCTTGGAATGTCCTCACCTCCTTCAAGGGTCTGAGGTCTATTTTTACACAACTATTTCTTTTTAAGTAAGCTCCGCGCCCAACATGGGGCTCGAACTCACGGCCCCGAGATCAAGAGTCACAGCTCTACCTTGAGCTGTACTTTGGGACCTTTTCAGAGCCATGTAGAGACAAAAGAGGTGATTTGGGGAATAATCACTGTCCCATTTGGTGCAAACCCACCAGACTTGGTTGGTCAATGTTGAATCTGAACTATCTACAAGTTTTCTTTAACTCAAATACCTACAGAGCAAATGTTTACTTGCTATTTTGGACCAGTCAACCACCCACTGCCAAGCAGGTATGGTGCACCCACCCCTGCTAAAACAGTAGGGTGGAGATAGAGAAAAAGATGCTGCCCTACCCTCCAAGAGCTCAATCTGGTTGAGTGGATCAGACACATACCTGAAAAATGAGATGAAATCAGAGCAATTTAAGGCCAAAGGAGACATTCAAGGGAAGCAGAAAGTAAAATCGTAACAAGAGCTACTATTCCTGGAATGCACACCCACTCTGTGTCTCAAAGATCTTTAATCGTCACAACTACCTCCTGAAATAGGTATTATTATTATTAGCCCCGTTTGCAATGAGAAAACTCATGCTTAGAGAGATGACGTGATTTTCCTGAGGTCACACAGTCAGTAAATAAGGCAGGTGAAATTCCAAGTCCACTCCATTGATTCCAAAATCTGGACTTCTATCTACCATGCAGCCTCAGAGGACACGTGCTGAGAGAAGCCTCTGAGGCAGACCTCAATTCAACATGAAGAGCCTTGCTCATCACCCAGTTGCAGAATAGGCCGTGTGGAGTAAATGGGTCCCCTCCCACAGAGAGCGTCAGAGGCTGGAAAGTCTTTAAGCAAGTGAAGGAAGAGTCTGGGCCTGACAGGAGGTTGGGCAAATACCCAGAGGGTAAACGGTAGCTCATTGCTGAGGAAGTAGGATTTGGAAGGGCAAGAAGGTAAACCTAAAGGGCTGAAGCGAAGACTCTCTGCCGGCCAAGTCTCCCCCTTGCAACGGGCAAGGCCCAGCAGGCCTCTGGGGTTGGGTTAAGAAGGCTGGGGAAGTGGCCAGGAAGATTTGAAGATGTGGGAAAGGTGGGGAGAAATGAATACCACATTCTCAGAGGAACTTCCCCACAAATATAGAAAACTCAGCTTCTGCCTTCAAGAGCAAGAAGCCAGCCATCTGCGTCCAAAAACTGGGTGGCTCAGTCGGTTAGGCATCCAACTCTTGATTTCGGTTCCGATCGTGATCTCATGGTCATGAGATGGAGCCACATGAAGGGCTCAGCACTCATGGGGGAGTCTGCTTGAGATAATCTCCCTCTCCTCTGCCCCTCCCCCTGCCCGAGCTCACACACTCTCTCTTTCTAATAAATAAATAAATCTTAAAAAAAAAAAGGGGGGGGGGGCCAGGCCACCACAGAGTCAGGAACTAGAAAGCAAGAAGCAGGCTGGGGTCCTTGGAAGTGCTTCTGGCTACAGCGTCAATGTCAGAAATGTCCTTCCTTGCAGCCGCATGGATTAAAGGAGCAGGGGGGTGGGGGCAAACAGGGTTGAGAGTGGTGGGCTCACTTCTTCCCCGGGGGGCTGGCCTCACAGCCACAGGGGACAGACTTAGCTCAGAAGTGACCCCTGTCCACGGCACAGCAAATCCCTTGGAAGATGAAGAGAAAATCAGACCCTGGGACGAGAACACCCAAACCGGTCCAGAGCACGGCGACATGGCGCCTGTCCCAGAATGTCCATCCAGGCACAGATGAGGAAATTGCAGGCCTGAATCTGCTCTTTGCCATTTTCTGGAAATGGTTGACTGGTTCGCTCGTTTAAAAAATTTTTTTAAAAAATAAAAAAAGGAAGGAAAAGATGGAATATGGGCCAATTCTGAGGGCTAATTGCCTTTGCTCTCAACTAGAGCCCATGCTTTTTCCGGCAAACATACTTTCCTGGTGCTGCACCGCCAGACCCACTCTCCGTTTTCAATCAGCCCTGAAAATAGCCCTTGATAGAGATAATAGGAAGAACAAAGAGAAATTTAGAGGAGCAGAGAGAGGGAAGAAAAGTAATGCCTAACTGGCAGCACAGACGTTGTTTTCATAAAGAGCCCTTCAGTTGGTCCCTGGTTTGTCTCCAACAGCAAGGTGTTAAATAAATCCCAAGAAATACACTTGGACCGAGACCAAGGGCTCTTTGACTTTTTTAGGTCATAGACTCCTTCGAGAATCTGGAAAAACATGGACCCTCTCTCGCTAGGAAAATGTACATCAACACATATTCCATATATTAACTCAGGGACTCATAGACTCCACTGAAAACCCAACCACAGACCCTGCTTAAGGACTGTAAGATAGGCAATCTCTTTTTTAAAGACTTTCCTACTTGTTTCTCTCTTTCTCAGTGTGTGTGTGTGTGTGTGTGTTTAAGGGAAAGGTTGAACTGAATTTCTTCAGGCATAGTCTAAGGGATTTTTTAAAATTTATTCAATTTAAAATCTTGGAAGCCTTTCTGTAAATAAGTGAGTGTGAGTGTCCAAAGAGGCGGGTGGTTCTGTGTAAGCCATTCTCAGCAAAGACAGATGCTAAGGGAGTCAGTGGTCAGCCCTGGAACTCTCAGAAGAGCCAGAGACCTTAGTCCCTCACCTGCAGGCCTCAGTGAGAACACGGGTACCACCTAAACAACTAAAAATGGCCACAGGCTACAGAGGGCCTGCTGGGGCGCCGAGCCTCATGCCTGGGGAGAATGGTCTATGCCAGGGCATCCCAAACCTTACTGTGGATCCAAATCCCCTGGGGTCTTATTAGAATGCGGATTCTGATCCAGTAGGTCTGCAATGGGGGTGGAGATCCTGCGTTTCTAGCAAGCTCCCCGCTGATGCTAATGCTGCTTAAGTAGCTAGAATCCATGCAATTACCTTGTCCTGGCTGAAGCCCCAGCAAAGACCTTGAATACATGCCCTGAAGATGGAGCACCGTCAAGATGCCCCAGGAAATAAATGTCTCTGGAACTGAGTGTGATGCTACGGGAGCTGATGACAAGAGTGCCCACAAAACCAAGGGCTGGGCCTCCCTCCTGGGCTGCCCAGGGATAGCGAACGGCGGGGTGCCCCTTGCATCCCCAAATCCAGTGCCCAACCAGCCCAGAGCCATGGACACAGGAGGCATCCTTAAGTGAATGACTAATTGAGAGCTCCATAAACAGGTATGGTCCATTTTCTAGCAGGGCAGAGGGTGAAGCTATGGTCCTAGATCTCTAGGAGGTAGAAAATAAGGCTGAGGGATCACGGCACTCAGAGATCTGGGTTCCAGTGTATCATACAGGCCAGCATTTATCAAGAACCAACTGTGTGATCAACTCCACGCTGGGTTCTGGAAGCAGGAGGAGGAGAAAGGTTGAGGAACGAGAATGAACTAGAATATCAAAGACAGAAGAACTCATAGGAATCTTACCATCCAGTCCTCTCCTTTACAGATGGGGACCTAAGGCTCAGAAAGACTTGTTCAAGACCACATAGCTGGTTGACAGCGGGGCCAGACCTAGAATGCAGGGCTTCTGACCCCCTGCTTGTCTCCACCTTGTCCTGGGCTCTGGCAAGAGTGCACACAGTGGTGCTTAATGTAGGCTGACCAACAGCTTGAGCAGAGCGAGCAAAAGATACCCGGGAACTCTCCAGTCTAGCCTGGGGCAGGTGGCCTGGGCTCCCAGAGCTCAGCTGTCCCGTGTTACGGAGAAGAACTTTCTTTCAGCAGAGAGCCCCTGGTTAGGGTCAGCTACGCCCAGGCAGGCTTCCTCTCCAGATTCCGAGGTGACCGAGGGCAGCCCTCTGCCCCTGTCCAGCCCTCCAGGCAGCCCCCACTCAGCCTGGCACCGGGCCCAGCCCGTGTAGGCGGCAGGGAGCATGTGTGATATGGCCCAGGAAGGCAGAGAGAGGTCTACCTGGGAGCAAGGCTAACTCAGGGCCTCCCCCGGCACATTACAGACTGTCAGCCTAATAGGCCTGCGCTGAGTGCCTGGGGGAAAGTCAGTTCCAATCAGGCCACAATCTGTGGTCTGCAGACAAACATGGGCCGAAAGCAGATCTGGCCTCTGAAGGAAGCAAATCTGGCCCTCCTGCTCCCCCAAACAAGCTCACCCCTGGAGAAGAGGGGAAAATCAGGCCTGGGTTTTCCCCAGAGCCAGCGAAGGGGCCTCTGTTCTGCCTTTCTTGTCCAAAAACAACATTAAAAAGATACTACTGCTTTGGCTCTCTTGAGACCCTGAACCCCAGATGCTCGGAGCGGGAGCAACTCTTGAGGCGATGTGGCCGAGCCTCACACTCCTGGCCTGTCCCCGGCGCTTGAGGGCCTCAGAACTGCGGTCAGAGCCTCTGAGTAAAATGGACAGGTCCCTTCTGAAGACAGCGTCCAGCCAATCCCGGGTCACAAGCACCCACATCCGAGGCATACCCGAGGTTACAGAAGAGCCAGCACCGCCCTCGGAAGCACGCACATGAAGGCAGGCATGCAACCCTAACCAGGGACTCGAATTAATCCCACAAGAAACTAAGCACCTACTGTGTGCTGCTTTGCGTTCTCTGGAGCTGCAAGGGTGAGACAGCTTGCCTGAGCTGGTCTTCTCCCAGAGAAACTGAAACAGAAGCTTCTCTAGCCCACTGTCTACATCCAAAACACACTGCAGGGATTTGGGGATGATGTGGCTAAATTTATAAGCAAGTGCCTTCATCAGCCTTTTTAAAATGTGAGAATCAGTTGGAGCTCTCCAGTGTGTCCTCTCTGTCCTGGAAACCCTCCTCACCACCTCCTCCGGCTCCCAACTTGGAGCCTATGGAAAAAAACCGGCATCCAGCCCACGGTTCCCCGAACCAGACCTCTGGGCTCCCTGCCCCAACATGCACGCAGGAGCGACTGATTCCCGTCCGAGTCCTGCAGCAGCGTTCCTCTGGTGTCAGGAGTACGTCCTGCTGAGGACATGAGATCAGCAGGCGAAAGCGCTTGGCGTGGGGCTGACACAGGGTGGGCCCTCAGCGAACTGTGGTTCTTACAACCACGGCCCTGATGGAGACAGAGAAGGTGGTCTCGGGCGCCCAGTTCCCTCGTGTGTCCCCCTTTGCTCCTTCCCTCCCCAGGCACAGGAGAGGGTCATGATCAACCCCGACCTGGAGGCCACCCCATTCCCACGCTTGGTGCTGAGCCAAACCCTTCTCTTGTTTCTGGACTCTACCATCCTAAAGATGGCCCATGGGACATGATATGTCCGTGGGCCATCCTGGGGAGGAGGCCTTGAGATGGGCCCTGAGTGATCTCATCAGGCTGCAGAGGCTGCTGGTGTGCACGGTGCCCTCTGGTTCAGTAAAGCACAGCGGAAAATTACTTTGTCAATCACCTCTGAGAGAAGAGGGTCTGGCAGAAGCTTCGGATTTCATTGGTGCCTGCCATGCCAGCCTCATCTTTTGTACAGACTATTTTTAGCATAAATAATGTACACTCTGTGATATTGTCAAAACTGACAGATGAGCATTCTTGTGGCACCCACAGACCACTCATCCACTTGGGAAAGTGTTAGAAAATATTAAATGAGCTTCTCCCGACCACGGCGCAAAGAGCCGCTACGGGCCTTGCACCACGACCTGCGTGACAGGGGCCTCTGCCCTGTGACTTCCGTCATAACTGTCCCGGCCTCTGAACCCCGCAGCCAGGATCCAGACCCAACTCCGCGGCAGGTGCTGTCTTCATCAGAGACTCAGCCAGGGGAAGCTGAGTCCAGGGAGCGCCGCTGGGCAGAGCATCCGCAGAACTGCAGGTTGTCGGGTACGAGGGGCGGGGATGAGAACTCCAGCATCACTGGGGGCCTGGAAAACCACCTGTCATTCTCCGTCATCCTGTCTCACAGCCCTGGCCCCCTCCTCGCTCCCACCTCAGGGGAGCCTCTGCTTGGGTCCAGCTAGAGGGCCTGTCATACAGGGGGCCCTCCATCAGCCCATTTCTTGGGTCCCCCTGAGACCAATGACTTCTTTGTTTTGTGAGTTGATTTGACGTTTTGATTTTGCTTGTCTCCTCCTCCACTTACTGGGCTCCTCTGACCATATCTTTGCATAATGGCGCCCGTCACAGCCCAGCATGCTTTCTCCCTCTCCTCACCCAGCCAGTTCTGCTCCCTCTTTAGGGCTCTGTAGGGAGGTCACCTCCATAGCCAGGCCATCTCTGGCCGCCAGACTTCAGGCATACTCTCTTATCTCTTCGCTCTCAGAGCACCCTGCATTTTTCCTGCAAAGCATGACAACAGTTTCCATGTATTGCTGATTTGTCTCCCTCATTTGCTTGCAAGTCCCCCAACAGTGGGGTCATGCCTGTTTTGTTTGCCGCTATTTACCGGCACCCAGCACAAGGCCTGGCCCAGAGTCCAGCACAGAGTAACATTCAGTAAGTAATATTCAGAGTCAAATGAAGGAAGGAAGGAAGGAAGGAAGGAAGGAAGGAAGGAAGGAAGGAAGGAAGGAAGGAAGGAAGGAAGGAAGGAAGGAAGGAAAGAAGGAAGGAAGGAAGGAAGGAAGGAAGGAAGGAAGGAAGGAAGGAAGGAAGGAAGGAAGGAAGGAAGGAAGGAAAGAGTAACTGAATGAATACTAAGAGGGACCCAAGAACAGCCTAGACGGAAAGCCTCCAGAATTCTTTACATTCCTTAATCTACTTCATTCATCCATTAAAGAAGGAGGCTCTTTTATCACCTAAAACAAGTGAAATGCATGGCTCCTTGTGGGGGGAAAAAAACCTGAGCCACTACAATTGTCTGCCCTTTGGGATGACTGAGGAAGGGCTCAGGGAGCAGAAGACCCAAAAGTATCTTTCTGGACACTGAAAAAGGTGCAAGCAGATCTATGCAAAACCACTGGAGGTCTTGCTTCCCTACAGAAGGAAATCTTGTGCCAGATTCTGGGATTTCCAGCCTACTACACACAAATGCTGAGGGCCCGATGCATCAAGCCTCCTTCTCCTGGGAAGCCTTTCCCGCCCTCCCCCCCAGCCTGCTAAGCTCTCTGCTGCACTCCCCTTGCACCTCACTGAGTCGCAGGGTCTGGCTCCCTTCACTTACTCCCCATGCATCCCTAAGAGGTGGACTCCGAGCTCTAAGCAGCACGATGATGACCAGACACACAGCTGGGCATGCTCCCCAAGGCTAGCCGGTCTATTGCTTGATCACAACTCTAAGAGTAGTAATTTTCAACAGCAAGAGCAGATTAAGAAAGGTACTACAGCAGGACACAGTTTGAAGAATGAAGATATAGGGTACAAATACAGAAGAGATAGTGAAAGACAGTACCAGCTGCCTATGACAGAACAGCTTCGAATTGGGTTCAATTTCAGCTGTTCAGCTGAGCCTCTGTGTCCCCACTGGATGCCAGAGACAGACGTCAGTACCCGGTAGCAGGGGGGGGGGGGCAAATGGGAGTGCACAGAATAAGCCGACCCAGGCCCTGCCTGGCAAAGGCTCCCAGCGGTTGACCCCGAAGACAGTCTCTCCCGTTCCTGCAGCCTGAGGAAGGCTGTAAAAAGCCCAAGGAGGACTGTGGACACAACTCACCCGAGTTCCTCTGGCAAGTCTGACCTCCAAACTGGCAGAACATTCTTCTTTCCCCGACGGCAGGAAAATTACCCAATGAGAGGTGTTGCCAGGCGTGTGGACAAGTGGACCACCGAGGACTGGATCAGAAGGAGAAGAGGCACCAGGCTACACCTGCAGGAGAAAGGGGAGGGCGGCAGCAGATGGGGAGGGGAGAGAAGGCAAGCTGGAAGCCTTGACACAGACGGCTCCTTGCAGAGCTTGGGGGAGCCCAGAGATCTCTCCCCAGGGAGAGAGGGAGAGATAAGACCTGCAACCATCTCCCCAGGCACAGAGATGCAAAAAATCCTAATGTGGAGGTTCAGGGGAGGCCAGGAGAAAGAGAGAGAGAGCACAAGAGCTGTCCGAGACAGTTGTTGTCCATACTGTTATCAGGCAAGGCTCTGGCCTCCCGTGAGTGGACACAGCCTTGCCCTCAGCCCCGGACGGTCACTAGTCTCTTGTGACAAATTCACTATCAAGAGCTGTGGAGGGTCGCAGGTTGTACCCTACTTGCATGCTAACAAGTTAGCCTGCCACAGTTTTCTGGATGCGGGGAGAAGGCCTGAGACTCTGGGCTCCTCAGGGTTCAGCAAACAGCATGAGCATCACACTTGCTTTGCCTGCTCCTGCCTGCCCAAACCCCAGGGCCAGGGGGCAGTGTGGAGGGTGCCCTCCAGCCCCCCACCCCCAGCAGGTGCTTCATGCACAGCGGGTTTGCTTCACAGCTGAGGGGATCAAGCTTAGCAAACTGAACCTTTTAAAATGGGCGTAAGCCCGCCTGACTTTCGTCCTGGAGGGAGACATTATCTTCACTATACTAGACAGTAAAAATAACTGCTCCTGTTCTTTACCCCCACAGAGAGACCCAGTCTGTATCTTCCAGGGCTTTTGCTACACAAATATCCCAGAAGACAGGGTCAAGAACAAAGGCCGTCCCTTCCTCCACTCCCAGGATGTGCAAAAATGCAAGGAACAGGGGGGCAATTGTAGTGCAACACTCACACTACAAAGAGACAGAGTCCTACCCTCCTACCACAGCTCCCTCCTCAGCCCTGGACCGACCACAGGACCGTGCAGACAAGGGATGCTTGCTGAAGGGACAGTCCTTGAGCCTGATCTGGAAGGACGGCAGAGACAGCCTCACATGGCAGGATGGCTTTTTCTGAGGAATGCCTCCTCCAGATTCCACTTGAAAACATGTAGCAACCAGGTACAGAGAAGCAAAGAACTATGCACAAACAAACAGAATTCCCTCTGCCCTCCCCTAGGGAAAAAGATGGTGTCGGGATTTTTCAGGATTGCCTAGACCCTGAATCAGATGGGAGGCCATTCCCCGACCACAGAATGAGCATTCCTCATTGACCCCGATCTCTCTTTTCATTTGTCTGTGGCACATCCCGCTCCTCCCTCCCAGTAGTGACATTCCCTAAAGTTATCCAGATAAAGCCTTAAGGATGCTGCTTTCCATCCCCTCCCCCACTCCAGCCCCAGTTCATGCTTCAAAGCAGCCAGAGGGGAAGGGTACCTACAAACATGCCTCCCTCCTCACAGCAGACAAGTGGTGAGAAATTTCAGTCTGGTCAAATCCGCTTTACCTGCTACACTCATTGAGGAGATAACTGATTCGTGAACCTTCCACCTAGAAGACAGGTCAGATGGCCACTTCTGTGACTACTCTGATCATTTTGCTTTTACCTATAGGGGCAGGAAGGACCACTCGGGGCCACTCTCTGACCTATAAACGCCCAACCATAAGTCATAGCCCTGAAGCCCACCCTGTTTTCTCACAGAACTTATAGCAGGGAGAGCCCATGCCATGTTACAGGACCCCCGCCTGAGCTGCCCTCTCCTAGGGTCTGTCTAGAGGTTTCCACAAGCCCCTAATCTTCTCCCCCTCTCTCCAGGATCCCTTAAATAAATGTTACATGATCAATTACTGCATTGCCCTATGTAATTGATTTATACGCACTTTAAAAAGCTTTACATTGAATAGGAAATACATCTATCATAATACTTGATTGAATTGGAGAAAGGAGAAGGGAGAAGGGGAATTCAAATTTATTGAGCACTTATTATGTTCCAGGTAATGCACGAGGTACTTTCTATACTTACTGAGTGTAACCTTCACAGCCAGCACATGAGGGAGGTATTTCACCCTCTTTAGTGAGGAAACAGACCTACAGAGGTTAGAGGACTTGCCCAACATTCCAAAGCTTCTGGAAGAAGCAGAATTCAACTATAGCTCTGATTCCTAGCCAACATAGACTTCAGGATTTAAATATCAAGTGCTTCTATAAAAATTATGAATAAGGAATATAACCCTTATGGTAGCATTGTCTCATTGAGAAAATCACATTCTATTTGCATTCTTTCTTCGTACCACATCATGTGCTAGAACCGAAAGTGCCCTGTGCACCATCACACACTAAAGAGTAATAGTAGCACTGGGACAGGGGAGGAAGGGTGCTAGGGGGTAAGGTAAGTGTGTTTGGAAAGCCTGAGAGTTATCTCTCTAAACATTAGCACTTAAAAAAAAAAAGGGGAAGGAAAGAAAGAAAGAAACAACTAAGCTACTAAAAAATTCTTAAGCTATTTCTATTCGATACCATTGTGGGAGGGTATAGAGAACATTCATTTATTCCACAGTGTTTGTGGGAGACAACTCACTGCGTGTGGGCCAGGCAGGCAGCAAAAAAAAAACAAGCTGCTCAGAGTCCCTTGGGGTTTATATTCTGGAAGTCTACTCAAATCTGCAACTACCCATTAGGCATGACCTTGAGTAGATAGAATAGACATGAGTCCCAGTGCTGGGCAGAGTCCAGGCAAGAGGACAGCTGATCTGAGACTTATGTGGCAAGGAGAACACGAGCCCTGTACCTTCCCTTGATGACACAGGGTGGGAGTTGTCAATTCGATCAGAGGGAATCCCAAGACCCAAGCTACACTTGGCTTGTTAGTCTGGGTTCTCCAGACAGAACCAGGATGATAGAAAAAGAGAGAGATAAAAATAAGGATAGAAACAGAGGCATTATAAGGAATTACAAAGAATTGGCTCATGAAGTTACAAATAAGTTGATAAGCTGGGGACCCAGGAGAGCCAAGGGTATAGTTCCACTCGAAGCCAAAAAGTCAGGGAAACAGGAGAGCAGATGGTATAAGTTCCAGTCTGAGTCCAAGTCCAAAGACAGGAGAAGGTCTATGTCTCAGTTCAAAGATAGGAAGAAAAGAGTCCTCTTTCTTCAAAGGAGGGCCAGGCTTTTTGTCCTATTCAGGCCTTCAACTGATTGGATGAGGCCCACCAATGTTGAAGAAGGTAATCTGCTTTGCTCATCCATATGTTTACTGATCCATATGTTAATCTCATCCCCAAACCTTCACATGCCCAGAATACATCCAGAATAATGTTTGATCAAATAACTGGTCACCCCATGATCCATCAAGTTGATACATAAAATTAACCATCACACTTGGGAAAGTATTTGCCCCTTTGCTAAATCAAGCCAAACTGCTGGGTCCTGTGGGCTTGTGTCTGTTTTGTAGTATTTCTGCCTCCTATTACCAGAGAGACTACTGTCATCTCCAGTAGCCATGATTCCGCCCATAAAAGGACCTCTCTTCACTTCTAATTTACTCTGGGTTTTAAAACCAGCTTACTGCTCTTGCTGCAATTTAAGAATCTTGAATGAGTTCAGAGACCTAGAGCTAAAATGCTCAAGATGTGGAGCAACCACTGTGACATCTCTTTTATCTTCTCAGGGGAACTTTATGCTTCTATTCTAAGTGTTAGAACTGTGATCTAGATAAGGAAGTTCCTAGATAATATAAAGGCTTTCTCATTAGGATGAATTTTTAAAAAACGGAAATAATTATGCTAGGGCAAGTCACAGTTTCCACAACCTTGGGGGGGTCATTTGGTTTTCAGAAATTATAAAACACAACAAATATGAAAAGGTAGCCAAGCAGAAATGATGCTCCCAACTTTGTGGTCTATGTAAAGTAGCCTAGGAAGAAATAATTTCCTCGAAAACCAACAGAATGAGTCTTCACTATAATTTCCCACAAAGTAAGTTAGGTCCCACTAAAGAGTTTCCAAACACAGTGGGTTTTTACTTTTAAAAGTGATCAGAACA